>BLBF01000006.1:10140683-10152356 GCA_015471245.1 Laticauda colubrina | reverse complement strand
AGATCCTCTCTTCACGGGTGAGGAGTCTGGAAGTTTAGGGCTTCATGAGGTAGGTTGTGAGGGAGAAGGCATCATCCCCCACGATGAAGTAGGGCACATCTTGCTTGTCGTTGGGCAGCGGGTCTGGATCTTGGAAGCCCATGATACGGTTGCGTTCCAGTCCCTCCTTGAGGTGACTGGCGTTGTATACCTGGGCATCAGAAGATGAGCCGTTGCCTGAAGCATCGATGTACATGAACTTGTAGTCAACATTGACCATGGAGAAGAGGATGATGCTGAAGAAGCCCTTGTAATTGAAATAAGTGGACTCCAACTTGGCTGGAGCTTTGCAGGCCACATGCTTCCCATCTATGGCTCCAACGGTGTGTGGGAAGTTCCACTTCTGATACCACTGCTCTGCAACTTTCTTCCAGCCTTCTTCAGTGGAGGGGTACTGGAGGAGCTCCTCCTTGTATTCTTCGATGATGGCCTGCACCACTTCTCTGACCACAATGCTGATGGTGTTGGATGGCCCCCTCCAGCCGTACTGCATGCTCCTGTAGGAGGTCCCTGAGGCCAGGTGGCGCAGAGTGAGTGCCACTTTGAGCCCAGGGTCCAGGCTGGGCCAGAAGTTGGTGTTTGCCTTGGTCAACCTGGGTGTCAGCCGCTGCACATGTTCGTCAAACATGGCTGGAGGCATCCTCATGAAGTTCTGGAACGCCCGAGTGTCTCCGCTCCTGAGCTCCACCATCAGCTTGTTGTACAGTCCGTCCTCTGCTCTTCTGGTGAACCATCTTTGGACCCAGACTTTTTTTGGGTGCCTCTTTTTCTTCTCGCAGTAGTGTTCACAGAGCCTGCAGATGTCTTCGCACTGTTGCAGAACGATGGTGGCTGCCGAAAGGACTTTGTTACAATCCACGGTGGACATGACTGGATGCTGTGGAAGAGGAAGAGCCAGATGAAGGCTGCAGAGGTCTGCACCGCTGGGCTGCTGTTCTGAAAGTGAAATGCAGATGAGTTGCTCCCCCTTTTTATAGGAAATATAGGTTGTCCGCTAGGCATCCTTTAGGCATCCTCTAGACATCCTTAATATCCGAGATAGGTCCCCTCTGCGAACGTTTTTTCCGTTTTAAATGCTTTGTTTCCATGCTGCATCCGTTATGCATCCGTTATGCATCCGTTCTGCGTCCATTCCGCTTCCTCCCTGCGTCCGAGCGGATGCGAGTTGCGCGGATGCGGAACGGATACCTAGCGGATGCGTAGCGGATGCAGAATGGATGAACTGGATACATTTTCCGTGCAAAAGTTTTGGGGAACCCAAAACTTTTGGAGCGGATGAAACGTCAATAAACAGATGCTGGACGGATAGAGAGGAAGCAAAACGGAGGCAGTGAGTACATCGCATTTTCGAACGGATGGCAAGCTTTTTTGTCCGTTTTGCATCCTCTTTGCATCCGTTGGTTCAGTGTGACATGGGCTTTAGCCACCTAATGAGAAGGAAGGACTCAGTGGAGAAGAGCCTCATGCTGGGAAAGATTGAGGGCAAAAGAAGGGAATGGCAGAGAATGAGGTAGCTGAATGGAGTCACTGAATCAGTTGGTGTGAGCTTAAATGGACTCCAGAAGATGGTAGAGGACAGGAAGGCCTGGAGGAACACTGTCCATGGCATCACGATGGGTCGGACAAGACTTTGCAACTAACAACAACAACAAGGACAACCATTTGTCTGAAATGGTTTAGGGTTTCCTGCTTGAGAAGCAGGTTGGACTAGAGGACCTTCAAGGTCCCTTCCAACTTTGTTATTCTGTTATTCTCCAGAGATGTTGGACTTTCAGTATCCTTAATCAGGGAATCTGGGAGTTGAAATCCAATACATTACACTAGTTGGGCAAAACAATTTTCCTGGGTGTGTCTGGATGTCCTTTAATAATTCAGAATTATGCTCAAAGTTGGGAAATTAGATTAGAGGGTTCAACCAGACCTTGCGCCAGAGAATATTCCTGAGGATATTTCTACATTTTGAGATAATATAATGACATCTAAGCATGAGATACTAGGAAAGAGCTAACATGAAGAGGCAACTCCTAATAGAGTTCATGGACAATTCATGCAGGTCCTTCACAGAAAACTTCATGGAGGTCCATTATTGACAGCCTCATAGAGCAGTAGTCACCAACCAGTGGGCTGGGGACCACTAGTGGTCCGCAGGAAAATTTTGGTGGTCCACAGAGAAATGTCATCCCCAAAGCACTCACCCAAAACAATTAATACAGGCTCCACAGGAAAACAAGGCTGTGCCGCCCACATGGCCTGTGGGAACACAAGGCTTGCATCGCTTGCATTGCGACAACACAAGGTAGTAAGGGGAGAGGGCAGAAAGGGTGGAGGGGGGAACTTGCTCCACTCACCCCATGCACCTGGCCTGGCCACCGGGCTGCATCTTTCCTCTTCTTTCTTCTTCTGCTTTTGGCTGCATGCAAGGAAAGCAGCAAAAGTCTTTCTTTCTCTCCCCCAAACTCCACCAGAAATGAATCTTTGGGACCCTGCAAGGCCTCCTGCTCCAAGAGGCTGTGCCGGCAAAGACTTTTTTTTTTTTTTTTTGCAGACTTTTTTTCCTGTAGCCACCATCAGTCAAAATTCATATTATTGGTCCATGGGATTTAAAATTATGAGTTTGGTGATCCCTGACGTCCAAAAGGTTGGAGGCCCCTGCCATGGAGGTCCATTATGGACAACCTTATGGAGGTCCTTCACAGATAACCTCATGGATGTCCTTCACAGACAATCTCCTGGCTTTCTATCCATCGTTCTCTCCTTGAGTGAATTCCAACCACTTCTTCCTTCCTTTAGAAGGAACATCAACCACTGTGTGACAGGTGCATCCATGAAGTCATATCCAGAGGATATTAAGCCAAGTTTTGAGGGATACTTTCTCTACCCATGTGCTTTTATATGCTTGAATTTAAATTCCACTAATCTTCTCAGGTCTTTCCATGGGGCAGAAACTAGTAGAATTTGGGTTTATATGCTAGCTCTCTGCACTTTCACTGCTATTTAGATCAGCTTTCATCTTAGTAACACCTCTTTCTTTGGAGAATGGACCTAGCTATTTCATTTCTGATTTTATCTCTTCTGGTCACTCCAGAAGCTTTTTGCAAACATCTCATTTTCATGGTGACTAACTTTCGTTTATGTTTTATCGTAAGTGTCCATGTCCACTCTATTCTCTTCCCGTTTTTAAAATTGGTTTAGTATTTTATTCTTTTGATGTTTATTTTTTTTTTAATGGATTTCAGCACTTAACTTACAGAACCTTGTGGCATCCCTTTTGTGTCTCTAAGAATCCCAGGGGAGAAAAAAAAAAAACACCTTCCAACCCTGACTTGGTTGTTTTAAAAGGCTGCAGTGGACATCTTCAATATCTGCAAGGATTTGGGGTCCATCCTCTTTCTTTAGCATTTAGAGGACAATTGATGTCTTTTCAGTTCAGTCAGAAATCTTCAGTTGATGAAATGCTAATTTGAGCACACAACGGTTGCAAATACTCGGTACGGCTAGTCTAGTGAAGAGAAGGACCAGGGGAGAGATGATAGCAGTCTTCCGGTATTTGAAGGCTGCCATAGAGAGGAAAGGGTCAAGCTATTTTCCAAGGAACCTGAAGGCCAGACAAGGAATAATGGATGGAAATTGAACAAGGAGAGATTCAACCTGGAAATAAGGAGAAACTTTCTGACAGTGAGAACAATCAACCCATGGAACAGAAGTTGCCTTCAGAAGTTGTGGGAGCATCATCAATGGAGACTTTCAAGAAGAGACTGGACTGCCATCTGTCAGAAATAGTGTAGGGTCTCCTGCTTGGGCAGAGGGTTGGACTAGAAGACCAACAAGGTCCCGTTCAGCCAGTGGTGGGATTCAAATTTTTTGACTACCGGTTCTATGGGCGTGCTTTGGTGGGTATGGCAGCAGAAGGATACTGCAAAATCTCCAATCAGAGGTGGTATTTGCTGGTTCTCCAAACTATTCAAAATTCTGCTACCGGTTCTCCAGAACTGTCAGAACCTGCTGAACACTACCTCTGCTTCCAGCTCTGTTAATTTGTTAAAACCATGGCAGCCTTCAATGACCACTCCACACCTTTTTTTGTTTTCTTTTATCTTCCTGCTTTCCCAAAGTCGGAATAAAAGAGAGCATATTTCTCCACTATCTGGTGCAGCTGGTAATAAAAAAAATAAGTGCCAGGTTTCTGCTGGAGATTTACTGGGTTAGCAGAAAAATGTCTCCCTCTCTCATTCCACTATTTCCTTTCTCTGCAAGAAGAATCTCATTAGGATGAGCTACAGGCTTTCTTGAGTGTGCTTCATCTGCTACCTCCCAGCTTCCTTGCACAGATCTCTCTCCTTTTGTGAATCTCTTTCCCCAAAACTGCTGGGTTGTAATTGTAAATGACCTTTTGATGGTGGGCCTATTCTCCCTGGTTGGCTCCATTGAAATGAGAAGGCTTTTTTGTTGTTGTTGCACAGCTACCAATGTGTCAGTTCACTCTAATGTTCTGGTAAGGCATTTTCAAACCTAAATATTCCCCTCTACCTTCCAATGGAAGCTTGTTAAGGACTACGAGTACTCCTTGACTTACAACAGTTTGTTCAGTGACCATTGGACATTATTTATGATGGTTGCCCTGCAGTGGTTGGATTCAATTTTTTTTTTACTACCGGTTCTTTGGGTGTGGCTTGGTGGGCATGGCAGGGGAAGGATACTGTAGAATCCCCAGTCAGAGGTGGGATTTGCCAGTTCTCTGAACTACTCAAAATTTCTTCTACCGGTTCTCCTGAACTGATCAGAACCTGCTGAATACCACCTCTGATCAGGGTGTGTTAATAGTAATATACAAAATACTAATGCTCTGACGGTCATTTTGAAATATCTTTTCTTAGTGAGCACCTAGAAGCCAAGAGGAACATACGTGCCAAATTTCAAATTTGTAGGCTTTATGGTTCTGGAGATTTTGGGATGATGCATGAGTAATATTTCACTTTTATATAGATAGGTAGATAATCCCTCTTCTGGCTTGGGGAATCTTCAAAGAAGAAGTCCACACTTCTCCAGGCTGAGGTTATAAGAAACACTGTTCTGGACAAGAGGGTCATTTGAGGGCCTACTGAGTCCCAGCGGATCGGCTAGATCTTCTTTTGTTGCCCTGCAACAGGAGAACGGAGCTGGAAAGCAGGTTAGCGGGGTGCTTCTTGTCCTGCCTTCAGGTGCTTTGGAGAATAGGTTGACCTCCTCTTCTTTATGGCAACTCTTTAAATATTGAAACATTGCTATCATGTCAAGATTACGTTCATTCTGCATCCTGAACTCTTTGAAGGGTTCCCTGTTCTGGTGGCAAATCAGCACTCAGGAACCTCGGTGTTCGAGAACTAAATTTAACACTCATCTGAATTTTATTTTATCTTATTTTATTTCATTGCAGTTAAACGTTACACAGAGACGGTGGCTTTTTCCGAATGTCAAGGATTACCTGTACGAAGGTACCTGGACTTTGGGAAGAGTCCCAAAGTCACTAATCAACCAGTAGAGGCAGCAAAAAATAGGGGACCAACCAGAGGGGGTATTTGCCGGTTCTCCTTTCTACTCAATACTTCCGCTACCAGTTCTGCAGAACTGGTCAGAACCTGCTGAATATACCTTTGCTGTGGGGGAATGGATTTAGCATCTGTTGGAAACCACAAAAGTATCATACCCTCCCCCCCCCCACACACACACACACTTGTGCAATTCTGAAAAAAGGCAAGGTTTGGTTTGTTTCCTAACAGGTGCAAGTGTCCACCGACGCAAATACTGCAAATAACATTTCTCCCTTCAAAATATGGTCCTAAAATTTAGACCTGAAATTAGGGAAAGAACATTATAATGAAACAGGAAGAAACAGAAGGAGCGGCAAGGAGGGAGGGAGAGAGGGAGGGAGGGAGGCACTCAGAGAGCAAAACTGTCAGTCGGTGATTTTTATTTTTATTTTTTTGTCCTGGATGTTGCTGAGCTTTATCAGCAGAGCAACTGTACAGTTGAGGTGCTGCGTTTTCCAGTTATTATTACACATATAGCAAATTCAGGCTAAAGTGGGTACGGTGTCGCTTTTGGATGCCTTTCCCATTTGGCCATGGATGCATAATGGCATTATTTAAATTGAATAATTTGTACAACAAGAGACTGTGGTTAATGACCCAAATCGAAATGGAGAGGAAATTGTGTACAGTGAAAAACTGATTACATTTCCCGAAGCCACCTTGTCTTTTAAAAGTAAGGTTGTTGGAAGAACAAAATATTCTCATTTCAGGTTTTTAAAAATATACATATGTATATAGGACCCTGGGTGTTTTTACAGGACTTTCATAATCTCTCTCTGCCTCTGTCTCTAATTTTCTCTCACTCTTTCTTTGTCTCTCTATGTTCCTCTTTCTTTTTCTTTCTCTCTCTTTCTTGCACTTTTTCCTTTTCTCTCTCTGTTTCTCTCTGTTTCTCTCTCTCTCCCTTTCTTTGTCTCTCTGTCTTCCTCTTTCTTTCTTTCTTTCTCGTTCTCTCTCTTGCTTTCTCCTTTTCTCTCTCTCTTTCTTTGTCTCTCTGTCTTCCTCTTTCTTTCTTTCTTTTTTCTTTTTCTTTCTCCCTCTCTCTCCTTTTCTCTCCCTCTCTCTCTGTCTTTCTCTCTCTTTCGCTGTGTGTGTAAATGAGAGAGGATTATTTCAGATTATCATGAATGATGTCATCCTGTGAGAATAATATTCATTCTTCTCTGAGAGGAATTTTCTTGCACATGTGTAGTTCTACCTTCAAATCTAGTGATGGAATGGCCTGATTGAAAGATTTGTTTCTCACCCAGGGAGAGCCATTTTATCTGACCTTGGAAATACCTTGTTGCATGCTCATGAAGATTTATGACCTGGGGACGTTCCACTTGAAGGAATGGAACTTCTTCTGCTCCATTGGGCAGACCTTCATATCCAGAATACCACAGACCCATTGAAGCTTTCCTTCTTCACCATCAATGTCCACCAGTACCTCTCAGCTTTTTGGAGAGTGGGGGCTGATTGACAGGTCAGCAGGCTCTGTTCATGGGCCACCCATTCCCTGGTAACCTCCTAGATCAACTACTGTAATGTGCTCTACATGGAGCTACCCTTGAAGAATAGTCTGGCTCTTCAGCTGGTGGAAAACGCAGCTGGGTAGGCACTTAAATACTCCCCTGGAGTCACTGACAATTCTTATTTAAATTATTTAAATCAATAGCCCAGTCAAATTACATATGTAGGCAAACTCAGCATAAGAATTTACAGTATCAATGTACATAGAAATTGGAAGGGACCTTGGAGGTCTTCCAGTCTAATCCCTACTTGAGCAGGAGACCCTATACCATTTCAGACAAAGGGTTGTCCAATCTCTTCTTAAAAACTTCCAGTGTTGGAGCATTTACAACTTCTGGAGGCAAGTTGTTCCACTGGTTAACTGTTCTGTCAGGAAATTTCTTCTTAGTTCTAGGTTGCTTCTCTCCTTGACTAGTTTCTTGTCCTGCTTTCAGGTGCTTTGGAGAATAGCTTGACTCCCTCTTCTTTGTGGCAGTCCCTGAGATATTGGAACACTGCTATCATGTCACCCCCATTCTTTCTTTTCTTTAAACTAGACTTACCCAATTTCAAGCAAATGGCTGTCCAGTCATTTTTTGAAAGCCTCCAGTGATGGAGCACCCACAACCTCTGAAGGCAAGATGTTCCATTGGTTGATTGCTCTCACCATTATGAAATTTCTCCTTAGCTCTAGGTTGCTTCTCTCTTTGGTTAGTTTCCATCCACCTGCCTATTCCAGGTATCCCAGGACAAGAAACAAGGGATGGAAACTAATCAAGGAGAGAAGCAGCCTGGAATTAAGGATAAACTTCCTAACAGTCAGGACAATTGCCCCAGTAGGCGAGCTAGCCTCCAAATGTTGTGGGTGAAATCTAGAACTAAAAAGAAATTTCCTGACAGAACAGTTAACCAATGGAACAATTTGCCTCCAGAAGTTTCTAAATGCTCCAACACTGGAAGTTTTTAAGAAGAGACTGGACAGTCACTTGTCTGAAATGGTATAAGGTCTTCTGCTTGAGCAGGGGGTTGGACTAGATGACCTCCAAGGTCCCTTCCAACTTCGCTATACTCTATTCTATTCTACTTTACTCTATCCTACTCTATTCTATTCTATTCTCTTTGGGAAGAATATGGTAGGCAAAAAAGAAAAAACACCAAATCCAGTCTGGTCATCTGGCTGACTGTGGAACAAACCATGATAATTTATCCATCTCAGCAAGATCTGTCAATTCCACCAACTTCTTCCCCATTCCCATTCGGAGGTTTTTGAATCCAAGTCCAACCCAAGATGGAAATGTCTAAACTAATCCAGATAAATGAAGTGACGGAGCAGGCTGTTGCACTGCTTCTTAGCTTTCATGGTAAGGAAATTCTTCAGTTTTGGTTCTCTTTCTTTAAAGGCTTATCCTGGGGGTTTTCATCCCATCCCCAGACACTAGGAAGGATAAACCCACACCTGCTTCCTTAGAACAGTCCTCCAAACATTGAGGGACTGCCAACATGTTTCCCATTGGTCTATTCTCTTCTTTAGACTAAACATTTCAAATATAACCAGTCATTTAGACCAGTCATTTCAAATATAACATTCTTGAGTCTCTTAGCCACTTACCATCTTTGTTGCTCCTTTTAAGTGACAAAAGATAAAACAAAAAAACAAAAGAAGGTATCTGGATCTTCCAATAAAAATGAATTTGTATTGTACACTGCTCCTTTTGAGATGTGCACCCACACTTCCATAAGCAGTTGGACTAGAAGATTTCTTAGATCCCTTCCAACTGTGTTATTCTGTTCTGTGGACCACTCTTTTTTCACATTCATCTCAACCTAATTAGAATGATAAATACTAAGGTTGTTTATTTATTTTTATTTTATTTATTTAGTTTAGCTTGTCAAGCATGTATGAGAAAGCAAGTATAAGTATGAACATAACATACAAACATGTAAGTCGAAACAGGTAGAAGTTTATCCATAATAAATGAGTATGAAGAAATGGGAACAGTAGGACAGGGATGGTAGGCATGCTGGTGCACTTATGCACACCCCTTTACAGATCTCTTAGGAATGGAGTGAGCTCCACAGTAGACAGTTTAATGTGAAAGTTTTGGGGGTTTAGGGATGTAACCACAGAGTCAGGTAGTGAGTTCCAGGCATTGACCACTCTATTGCTGAAGTTGTATTTTCTGCAATCGAGTTTGGAGCAGTTTAACATTGAGTTTATATCTATTGTTTGCCCCTATGTTATTGCAATTGAAGCTGAAGTAGTCATTGACAGGTAGGACGTTGTAGAAGACAATTTTGTGTGCTATGCTTAAGTTTAACCATAGGCGGCATAGTTCTAGGTTGTCTAGGTCCAAAATTTCAAGCCTGGTGACATAAGGTGCTCTACTGCGAGCTGAGGAGTGGAGTACTCTTCTCGTGAAATACCTCTGTCAATTAAAAATACTTCTTTGGCCTTTTTAGTTGTCAGCAGAAAGAGAGGGGGGAAAGCAGGGCATTCCTTAAATGCTTTAGATAATTGCTTTGGGAACTGAAGTTTCTAGTGCACAAAATTATTACTGGAGAGCATGATTGATGACTTTTGGCTATGGATGTGTCTCATTGGAGAATATACATCCAGGGGGTGGGGGGAAGACCAGGGTCAAGGGTGAAATGAATGATGGGTCAAAGTCGGCTGCAACCAGGAAACACCGACATATTAACTCCTAATAAATCAATCTGAGAGATGTGGCCAGAAACTTATGATTTGAATGAGGGTGCATGTTGCAATCCTGACAACTTCTGGACTTGTTCAATTGTATAAATGTCTGTTATATAGTATGGATTCCAAAGCAGATGAGCTATATTCAAGACTTGGTCTGGCGAAGATTTTGTATGATTTTGTAAGTTTGATCCATCTGTTAAAATATTGAAGTTTGCTGATGACACAACAATGCTTGGCCTCATTTGGGACAATGACAAATCCACATACAGACATACAGACAATCCACATACAGCTATACAACTTGCCTTGTGGTGTAACCAGAACAATCTGGAACTGAACATACTTAAAACCGTAGAAATGGTGGTAGACTTTTAGAAAAAACCCTCCCATACCACCATCTCTTACAATACTAGACAACACAGTATCAGTGGTAGAGACCTTCAAATTTCTAAGTTCTACTATATCACATGACCTAAATGGACCCCTAACATCAAAAACATCATCAAAAAAACACAACAAAGAATGTTTTTTCTGTGCCAACTCAGGAAGCTCAAACTGCCCAAGGAGCTGCTGATCCAGTTCTACAGAGGAATTATTGAGTCTATCATCTGCACCTCTATAACTTTCTGGTTTGGTTCTGCAACCCAACAGGACAGACACAGACTTCAGAGGATAATTAGGACTGCAGAAAAAACAATTACAACCCACCTGCCTTCAATTGAGGACATGTATACTGCATGAGTCAAAAAGGACATAAACTGTTTCAACTCCTACCCTCAAAACGGACACTACAGAATACTGCACATCAGAACAACTAGACACAAGGACAGTTTTTCCCAAATTCCATCGCTCTGCTAAATAATTCCCTCAACACTGTTGAACTATTACAAAGTCTGCACTACTATTCCTGTTAATCTTCTCATCACTCCTTATCATCTCCTCCCACTTGTGACTGTATGACTGTAACTTTGTCACTTGTATCCTTATGATTTATTTTGACTGTTTCTTACTTTGATTTTATTGCTTATTGTACCCTATGACTATCATTAAGTATCATACCTTATGATTCTCAACTCTTGACAAATGTATCTTTTCTTTTATGTACTCTGAGAGTATTTACACCAAGACAAATTCCTTGTGTGTCCAATCACACTTGGCCAATAAAGAATTCTATTCTATTCTATTCTATTCTATTCTATTCTATTCTATTCTATTCTATTCTATGCGATGCAATGCAATGCGATGCGATGCGATGCGATGTGATTCTATGCTATGCTATGCTATGCCCTAGTTTGCAGTTCAATGTTACTGGAGAAGAAGCTTCGCAAAAGATTGTATTGCAATGTAATGTTTATTACAGCCAACTCAAAATAGTACGATGCCTTTCCAGCAGGGTGGATCTAGGTATGTCTAGCCTATCAAAAAGAAGGACTGGGTGTGTGTACGTGAAAGGATATGATAACTGTCTTCCAATACTTGAGGAGACTAGCTTGTTCTCCAAAGCACCAAAGGGGCAGGACAAGAAGTAATGGGTGGAAGCTTGTCAAAAAGAGAAACAACCTAGAAGTCAGGAGAAATTTTCTGTCAGTGAGAACAATCAACCAGTGAAACTGCTTGGCTCCAGATGAACATGTGGGTGCTCCATCAGTGGAAGTTTTGAAAAATAGAGTGGACAACCATTTAGCTGGGATGACATAAGATCACAGCCTTGAACAAGGGGTTGGGAGAGAAGACCTCCAAGGTCTGTTCCAGCCCTATGATTAAATATTCCAAATCACTAGTCTGGAAGATAGATTGAATGTGTCAAATAATGATTGACAAGTCAGGTTATATATATATATATATATATATATATATATATATATATATATATAT
>BLBF01000006.1:10110820-10127536 GCA_015471245.1 Laticauda colubrina | reverse complement strand
AGGAAGGAAGGAAGGAAGGAAGGAAGGAAGGAAGGAAGGAAGGAAGGGAACCAGTTTGCTCTAGTGGTTAAGGCACCAGGCTGTAAAACAAGAGACTGTGAATTCAAGCCTTGTGTTAGCCTTGAAAGGCAGCTGAGTGACTTTGAGCCAGTCTCTCTCTCTCTGCCCATCCCACCTCACAGGGTTGTTGTTGTGAGGAAAATAAGAAAAGGAAAGTGAATATGTTTGCTACCTTGAGCTGCTTGTGAAAATAATAAAAGCAGATTATAAATAAATGAAAAGAAAGAGAGAGAGAGAGAAGAAAGGAAGGAAAGGAAAAGAAGGAAGGAAGGAAGGAAGGAAGGAAGGAAGGAAGGAAGGAAGGGAGGAAGGAAGGAAGGAAGGAAGGGAGGAAGAAAGAAAAAAAAGATTCAAACTTCCAGAGTTAGCATTATAGTACTCAGGAGGTCGCTTTGCTTTGAAAATGGCTTTCTAACCCTATTATTCATTACCATGGAAATGTGGTAGTTGACAATGATCTATTTTCTTACTGGTCTTGCTTGGTAACCTTAGCTGTATCAAGAAGATGCTTGGATCCCATGAGATTATGTTTGACCAAGGCCTGATCTTGCCTTTTTTCCAAGATAATCCTTCAGACCTTCCAAACATCTTTGATGGAAGTGATTTGGAAGAAGTAGTAAGATAAAAATACCTACTTATGCAGTCTTTGCCTACCTGACTGTACCCAGCGAGAATCTTGGCCCAACAATTCGGCAGACCAGAAAAGACAGTGCTTTACTTCTCTCTCCACCTTCCTAAAAGCTGTTGTTATTAAATTCAGAGGTGATTTACACCACGTTTTGCAAGAATATCCCTTATATTATGGGGAAATCTCAAGAAGGCTAGAAGGCAAGAAGCATTACGAGGTCATATTTCAAATAGAAGTGAGGCTTGGAGTTAAAGACAGAAGCAATAATACGTTTAAAAAAATCAAGTCACTGAGTGCCTCACTGCTAAACAAACACACAAAGAGAAAGATCTACATTTAAAACAGGTCTCAGGTGTTTCTGGCATATTCTAATATTAAAAGGGGGGAAAATGTTCTGTCATGTTTTCAAGAGGTCATTATTTTCTAAAAGAGCAGTAGATTTCACAGTACAATACTGGCTCTATTTGCCTTTAGGAAAGTGAACAGTTTGTGTCATTTGCACAAATCTTAATGATGTCATGGGTTGAGAACTTTTAGACTCGAAAGCCAGAGCACAATTGCACCATCACGATTACATCATGGCTTAACCTGGATTTAGCATACAGGTGGTTCTCAAGCTACAATCGAGGCCAAAATTCCCATTGCTGAGCAAGGCAAAGGTTGTTCAATTGAGTTTTGCCTCAGTTTCTTACCATTGTTGTTAAGCAAATCATTGCAGGGAAATCATTGAAGTGAATCTAGCTTTCCTCATTGATTTTGCTTGTTAGAAACTGGTTGGGAGGGTCACAAATGATGATCAGGTAACCCCGGGACAGTGCAACTGTCATAAATACGTGCCAGTTGCCAAGTGCCGGAATTTTGATCAGTCACATGATCAAAGTCACATCACCTTAAGTCACATGATCTCAGGGGCTGCCCCAAAGAAGAAGGGGTCAAACTATTCTCCAAAGCACCTGAAGGGAGGACAAGAAGCAATGGGTGGAAACTAATCAAGGAGAGAAGCAACCCAAAACTAAGGAGGAATTTTCTGACAGAACAATTAATCAGTGGGAACAACTTGCCTCCAGAAACTGTGGCTGCTCCAACACCGGAGGTAATGAAGAAGAGATTGGACAACCATTTGTCTGAAATGGTAGAGTTTCCTGCATGAGGATAAGGGGGTTGGATTGGAAGACCTAGTCTGAATACTGAAAATATTTACAGACCCCTCACATCCTGGACATAAACTGTTTCAATTCCTTCCCTCAAAACAATGCTATAGAGCACTGCACATCAGAACAACTAGACACAAGGATAGTTTTTTCCCGAATGCCATCATTCTGCTCGATAAATAATTCCCTCAAAACTGTCTAACTATTTACAAAGTCTGCATTACTATTACTATTAATCTTCCTATCCTTCCTTTCACCCATCTCCTCCCACTTCTGACTGTATGACTGTAATGTTGTTGCTTGTTTCCTTACAATTTATATTGACTATTTGCTAGTATGATTTGATTGCTTATTGCACCCTATGACTATTATTAAGTGTTGTCCCTGATGATTCTTGACTCTTGATGAATGTGTCATTTCTTTTATGTACACTGAGAGCATTTGCACCAAGACAATTTCCTTGTGTGTCCAACCACACGTGGCCAATAAAGAATTCTGTTCTATTCTATTCTACTGCATCCAGTTTTGGTCACCACCCTATAAAAAAGATGTTGAAACTCTAGAAAGAGTGCAGACAAAGATGATAAGGGGACTGGAGGCTAAAACATATGAAGAACGGTTTCAGGAACTAGTCTAGGGAAGAGAAGAACCCGGGGAGACATGATAGCAGTATTCCAATATTTGAGGGACTGTCACAGAGAAGAGGGGATCAACCTGTTTTCCAAAATACCCAAAGGCCAGACAAGGAATAATGGATGGGAAACTGACCAAGGAGAGTTTCAACCTGGAAATGAGGACAAACTTTTTGACAGTGACAACAATCAACCAATGGGACAGCTTACCTGGGGAAGTTATGGGAGCTTAATCACTGGAAGTTTTCAAGACGAGACTGGACTGCCATTTGTCAGAAATGATGTAGGATTTCCTGCTTGGATGGTGGAGGGGTTGGACGAGATGACCTATAAGCCCCCTTCCAGTTTTGTTAATCCGCTATCTGCTACCTCCAAGGTCCTTTTCAACTCTGTGATTCTGTAACTGTGGGGTTCTTGTGGCCATGATGTGAGTCATCTGTGGATATCAGATCATGCACCTCAAATGAGGTAATAAGAGATCTGCGGGCAAACAGCTAAGCTCAGCAAGCACCAAGGATTCAATATTTTGCATGGTTTTTGCAAGTAAGGTTTTTTAATTTAAAAAGGCCTTTAATCTGGAGACCATTTTGCAATTCTGCTGTGACTTATTGGGGAGGAAAGAGCCCTGATTCCCTTCATTAGCTGCAGCTGGGAACACAGTGTTTAAAAAGGGAGGCTGCACATAGCAAAGTTGTTGGGAGCAAATGTGAATTTATATTGTACAGTCGAGGCTTATCTCTGTTCTTGGCATCTTCCCAATTGTGTGAGTTTTGCCGTGCTTTCAAGTCTGAAATTCCTTCTCCTGACCTATCAAACTAATAACTTCAGCTTGGTTTGTCTGGATTTTTAGTTACAGTTTGTGTGTACCTTGTTTTGGATTTAATTTTCTCCAGTTAAAGGCTGTTCCTGGGAGAGTTTTTCTCCAGCCGGAGGTAACCTGGACATTGGGGAAAAAGTTGGAGATAATAAAGGGACTCTTATTGCTTATATGACTGTGTTGCCTTGGTGCCACGCCCAGGTCATCACATCTCCTACGCAGATTTCTCGCAGCTCCGTTTTATGCAATTGGAAGTAACAGAGAAAGGTGCCCTAACTTTTCCTATATTTCCTATGTTTTCTTATTCTTACTTTTTTGGTATATGGTGTGCATGTGAAATGTTCTCACAAGGTCTTCAAAACACAATCTTGGCTTGTTTGATGGAAATGACTCTGGCCATTTTTTTCCAAACCCCCTCCCCAACTTTCTAAGAAATTCTCAAGAATTTTTTAAGAAGCCCTTTGCACTCAACCTATGAATCAAAGCTGCCAGCTCCTGCAGTTTCCCTTTGGGTTAACTGGACAGTGAATCAAATCGTGCTGGGAAGGAAACTGTCAGTGTCTTTTAAATATTCAGAAAAAAAAAATGACCCCCGATTGCTGTGCCAAATATGTTACGAATCACATTGTGAGGTATGCAGATGACACAGCAGTGGTGGGTCTTATATGGTCACCAACCTTTTGTACCTCAGGGACCACCAAACTCATAATTTTAAATCCCATGGACCAGAGACCCTGGGAAAATCCCAAAAAAGTCTGCAGGAAAATTCCCCACCCCATTTTCCTACTGATTGAACATTCTTTTTTGGGGGGATTGCAGGATACCATCTCTAGCTCCGTTCTCAGGGGGAAAGAGAGAGAGAGACGTTCGGCTTCATGCAAGGAAAGCAACAGGAGCAGCAGAAGTCTTTCTTTCTCTCCTCCAAACTCTGCCAGAAATGAGTCTTTGCTGGGGCAGCCTCTTAGAGCAGGATGCCTTGCAGGGTCCCAACGACTCATTTCTGGTGGAGCTTGGGGGAAAGAAAGACTTTTGCTGCTTTCCTTATGTGCAGAAGAAGGAAGAAATGGAAAGAAGCAACCCAGTGGCCAGGCCAGGCATATTGGGTGAGTGGGGCAAGTTCCCCCCCTCTGCCTTTCCCCCCTCACCTCACTACCTCATGTTGTTCGCAATGCAAATGATGCAAGCCTTGTGTTCCCATGGGCCATGTGTGCAACGCAGCCTTGTGTTCCCATGCAGCCTGGATTAATTGCTTTGGGAGGGGTGTTTTGGGGATGACATTTCTCTGTGGATTATCAAAATTTTCTCATGGACCACCAGTGGTCCCCAGCCCACTGATTGGAAACCACCATTATATGGGACAACAGTGAAGATGCTTATAGGGAAGAGGTGAAGGCTCTGGTGGATTGATGCAATAAAAGTAACCTGGTTCCAAATTGGCCAACGTTATTTTAACATACAACCGAATTCAGCTCAGTCCTATCTTCAGACAGTCAGTTTCTCTGATATGCCCAGGGCTGCTTAAAAACAGCATCCGCCAGGATATTCCTGGCAGAAGTAATTTAACATTGGCTGATCTCTCTGTTTCCAAGCATCCACAAAGACATTTAGTGCATTTTATATAAACAGAAACACATCTGCCAGGCGGGTAATAAAGGCACGGAAATTTTTGGTGTCTATTAACGTTCATAGTTTCAAAATTACATTTGCAAGGTTAGTGAAACAATATATAATAGTACAGCTTCTAAATACCTGATTGCCAGATGTTTGCGCCGAGCTCAATTATTTGCCCAATAATGCTTGAAGACAAAATATTTTTCTTCTTCTTTTTGAAATTATTATTATCTGATCAAGACTTCCGAGACTGTAATTACACACATGCTTATTTTAAAAACAAGTCGTGTTTTATTGAAATGCTGGGAATTATTTCCATTCCCATCCAGTAATGAATCTCAAACAGTCCTTCGAGATAAGCGCAAAATCGCCCCTACCATCTCTGTCCTATTGTCCCCAATTATTAGTTTCTATTTCTTATATTTAAACTTATGTTTATTCTTATTTCTATTATATTGTAAGCATTTGACAAAATAAATAAATAAATAAAATAAGTACCCACCTTGTTTTCCTGTGAAGTGCTGCCAATAACAGAAGCGTCAAATGAACTAGAAAGAAAACCAGCCAAACTACAAAGAGCTTCAAGAATGAGTCTGAACCAAATGAACAACTTTGCTTCCTGCAAAGGTTTCGCCATCTTGCCTTGTCCTTTATACCTTATGGGAGGAGCAATCACCTCCCAGCCTTACTCCTGAGTTGCCCCTCTTGTTTCAGCTGCTCTCATCTTCTAGCAGCTCTGTGCATATGCACACTGGGAACAGGCTCCCCTGGCTCCTCTGCCTCACTGCTGCCAGACTCTGGAGACTTCAGAGGCAGCACCCCACTCCCAGATAGTCCTGGCCCCATCTCTGCATCAGATGGAGGACCCTCGTTCGAGTCCTTGCCAGACTCCTGGACTGGTCCCTGTCCAATTCTGCTGCTGTCTGCACAGGCTGCTGGCAAACCACAACATTGTGCAGATCGAAGAAGGAAATCTAAAATATCAAAAGAAAATCAAAAGAGAGAGATCTCCAAAGAATGGTTATAGATATTATAATGTTAGAAACATTATAAGTTTGCTAAAACTCCCATTGTCTATGAACTACAATGACTGGATGTACTCCATATGCAACACAAGCCTAAATAAGGTAAATGTGAAAGAAAAAACTCTCTATCCAATCATTCCAACCCATGGGGCAGAAAATCTCACAAGCATTTCTCCTACAATGAAACACAATAAGAAAATAAGAACAAGTGAGATAAACAGCAATTTACTTCTATTCCAGAAGCCCAGCTTCTTGTGAAACAGATTCTTCCTGCAGGTTTGGTGTATACAGATGCAGGTAGTCCAAAACTTGTGACCACAATTAAACCCAACATTTCTGTTGCTAAGTGAGACATTTGTTAGGTGAGTTTTGCCCCATTTTATGACTTTCCTTGCTACAGTTGTTAAGTGAATCACCGCAGTTGTTAAGTTCCTAAAGTGGTTGTTAAGTGAATCTAGCTTCTCTTTTGACTTTCCTTGTCAGAAGGTCGCAAAAGTTGATCACATGACCCCAGAACACTGCTACACTCATAAACATGACTCAGTCACCAAGCATCTGAGTTTTGTTTTGTTTTGTTTTTTGAAGAAAATTTTATTGGTTTTTAGAAACAAACATAAACAAACACAACAAAGAACATGAAAACATAAAACCTCTTTTCTGAAAGCAGCCTGATCCCGGGTTACATCTCTTTGTACAGACACCAATTCAAATTCATGCTCATTTTTATATACCATTCCATATATTACCATTCTACATTTTCTATATAGCTTCTCCCCTCTTTTAATTTTCTTAATTTTATTTTTATTTGTTTCATCTCAAATCAGATCATTATATTTATATTCTTTGTCTGTCCTATTTCAGCTGTCTATTATCTTTTCTCATTAAACAAAATTCCTCCTGTAGTCACTAATTGGAGTATGACGCCTTTATATCTTTCCCTTAAAATTATAGCACTTAATATAGAACATAACTTCCATTCGGATTCTGCGTAGTACATTAAAGCTACACGCTACATTTTAAAAATAAAAATAAAAGAAAAATATAAATATATAATATAATTAAAACAACGATTCAATTCTATCATTAATGTCAAGATTCATTTAAATTTTAAACATTTAACACATTACTTTTCAAGTAGGTATCATATATCTATGGGAACGCTTATAAACTTTCCATAATTACTCCCCCCCCACTTCACTTGCATTTTAAAACATTATGTCATTAAAATGTTCCCATTCCTTTCTAAATTAATTCTCATTTAATTAATTCCATTTATTTTTTTCACAAATGTTTCACTAAATCATACGTTGTTTCCAATTTTCTAACATTATTTCTAAATGCAAATATAACAATACAATCATATGTACCTTTGCAGAATCACTTTTTCAATTAAATTTTTACCCATTATCTCTCAATAAGTCCTGTTTCTTTACATCTTGCTTCACACCCTTGTAGCTTTTCTTCCCTTCCCTCCTCCTTTGCTTCTTCTCTCTGCCCTTTTTACCCCTTTGTCTCTCCACCTCAATTTCCCTTTTCTGCATTCCCTTTTTCTGTTGTTTTCTCACGTTATATCCACTTTTCACCTTATTTTTCCCTTTTTTGGTTGTTTTTTTAGTTCTCAAATTCTCCATTCTCTTTCTCCTCTTTCCCCTTTCTTCCCCAAGTAAAGTTACTTGTTCGTCAAAGATGGCTTCTTCTTTGTCCCAATCTTCTTGTTGCGTAGTTTTTTCTTTTCTTTTTTCTTGTAGTTTCTCGTAGGTAAAGATCACCATTTCTAAGAATTGAAAAACGGAACCAAGAGAGCCCTTCCCTTCTTGTTCCTCTTCTTTATATTTTTTAAATTCTATTTTCAGTTCGTCCACAAGTGATGCCATTATAGTTTTTTTTTCTTCTTTTAAAACAACCACCTAAGTGTTTTTTATAATTCCAAAAGTCCCAAAGTCACCAAACAATCCAAATACACACAAGCTATTTTTTTTTTGCACTTTTTTCCTTTTTTCACTTTCTCTTCCTGGGGTTAGTATTCAGTTACAAAGTTCCAGTTAAAATGTATCTTTTAGCAGTCCTGTTAAAATTTAACTTTAGATTCTTTAGATTCCAGGCTTTCTCCTCCTTCCAAATCCTGTTCTTATTCTCTTCCTCTCCCTTCCCACCTACAGCAAAAAATAAAAATAAAAAAAATCATTCTTTCCTTTTATATTCAGAAATCTTTATTATCCCCTTGGCATTAAATTTTCCAGCTTAAATACCTGTTGATGCCAAAGCAGATTTTTCCAATTTCTCATTCATCTCTGTTCACTGTCAACGTAAGGAAAGAGAGTGAATTTTTTTTTTTCCTTTTCACTTTCATTCGCTGCTTCCGAATCTTCTTTGGGAGTGATGTATCCTTTTTAAAAAATTGAGTTCCAGGATGCCTTAATTGTTGTTTCTTATCCCGGTCAGCCAAAACTTTCACTTCAGCACTTTCTTCCTCCTGCACATTCTTTTCTGGATGAGGGCTTCTTTGAGGCGGCCATTTCTGACTGCCGCTCTACCACCTTTGGGAAAGGGAGTTTAGCCAGCTAGGGATGAAAGATGTGGCTTTCCTTGACCCTGCTGGAATCTCCCCCATCTTCACCGACCTCTACAGGGTGGCCAGCTGGCTCGGGGCACTCTGGTGGTGAGCCCAGGCAGAAACCGTGCACAATCACAGATTCCTGCCTGTCACCGAAGCCCTGCAAACCGGAAGTAACCAAGCATCTGAGTTTTGATCACATTTACCTGACCTTGGGGGATGGGGGGGGGTTGTCATCATCGATGAATCCAATAGATATCAGACTGGGTATTTAATCAATTTAAGTAATGCATTGGATTGGGTTAGGTTGGGTTGGGTTGGATGGATTGGATCAGATTTGTACAGCTGCCCATCTCAGTACAAGTGACTATGGTTGGTGAACAACCACAAATAAATTAACATCATATAGCAATAATTAAAATACACACAGCAGCCAAATGTTTGGTACTTAGAATCTTAGAAATGTCGGGCTGGAAAGGACCTTGATGGTCTTTTTGTCCAACTTCCTGTCAGCCGGTCTTCAAGATGTTTGTATTCCCAAGATACAAACAAACAGACATTGATGTATGCAATCATTTATTTGTACAAGTAATGCACATCCCATCTGGCATTAATAGCTTGAATTCAAATTTAGGTTAGCACTGGGAGCATTTGCCTTCCAGCGCTCTTTATAGCACAACCCCACCCATCTAATCACAGCTACCTCCTGTAGACTGCCCTATTCTAATTACCCATGTATTCAACATTTCCTAATATGGCTAATTAGTTACTTAGGCTGTACTCCCATGCCGTAGCCTCAAACTCTCTTTATTCTCTTTGTCACTGATCCCCTCTACTTCCCTGAACACCCTGTAAACCAGAGGTCAACAACCTTTTGGACCTCAGGGACCACCAAACTCATAATTTTAAATCCCTCAGACCAGAGACCCTGGGAAAATCCCAAAAAGTCTGCAGGGAAATCCCCCACCCTATTTTCCTACTGATCTATCATTCTTTATTTGGGATCACAGGATACTGTTTCCAGCTCCATTCTTGGAGAGAGAGGGCGGGGGGAGAAAGAGAGACTTTTGGCTTCATGCAAGGAAAGCAGCAGAAGCAGCAGAAGTCTTTCTTTCTCTCCCCCAAACTCTGCCAGAAAACTTTGTCAGCGCGGCCTCTTGGAGCAAGAAGCCTTGCAGGGTCCCAAAGACTCATTTCTGGCGGAGTTTGAGGGACAGAAAGACTTCTGCTTGCATGCAGCCAAAAGCAGAAGCAGAAAGAAGCAGCCTGGTGGCCAGGGAAGGCACGTGGGGTGAGTGGAGCATGTTCCCCCCCCTACCTTTCCCCCCTCCCCTCACTACCTTATGTTGTTCACAATGCAAGTGCCGCAAGACTTGTGTCCCACAGGCCATGTGGGTGGCACAGCCTTGTGTTCCCATGTAGCCTGGATTAATTGCTTTGGGGTTAACATTTCTCTGCAGACCACCAAAATTTTCTTGTGGACCACCAATGGTCCCTGGATCACTGGTTGGCAACCACTACTGTAAACACCTGATGCATAAATCCCTCCCTCCCCAGACTAATCTCCCCTCCCCACAGTATAGCGGAGTGCCCCAGCCACATCATGTGAAAATTCCCATTCAGCCTCCCCTTCCCAGATAGCAGCATCATTGGGAATCTCTGTTCCACATCCACTTCATTGCTGATGGGAGGGATCCCCGATTAACATCTTTTTATTCTTGTATTTCTGGTGGGCATAATTAAATATGGAGCCCGACACTTCCTCTCCAAGGCAGGAGGAGTCTTTACACTATTAACACTAGGTTAAAATGGGTAGTTATAAAGACTTGATTATGTCATCATCTATTCATCCAACAAATATCAAACTGGGTATTTAATTAATGTAATGATTAATCAACATATACAAAGGGTAGTACAATGCTTTAGCGGTTAAGATGCTGGAAAGCTGGAAAGCTGATAGCCTGGGTTTGAGATCCAAACACTGCATGATGGGTTGAACTCCTATTCTTGCCCCAGCTCCTGCCAACCTAGCTTGCCAATACAAGTAGATAAATATACTGTAAGACTGGATATTTCTTTATGATTCTTTCTTTTCAGAATTGAAATAGCACTAGCACTTAGACTTATATAATGCTTCACAGTGTTTTATAGCCCTCTCTAAGCGGTTTACAGTCAGCATATTGCCCCCAACAATTTGGGTCCTCATTTTACTGACCTCATAAGGATGGAAGGAAGGAAGGAAGAAATGTAAACCCTCCATCAACTGTCTTTTAAATAAAAAGCAAAAATCAGAAAAGGATGGATTGACCAGGAAACAAACATAGAGCTGAGCCATCACTTAACACAATTAATTTTGAATAATATATTGTCTGAAACATACATCATTTACTGAAACCCGGGTCTTCTTTGTTTGATTTCATACTTATTTCATATTTTTTCTCTTTGGTATTCTTCTGGGCCTGGTATACCATCTTTCCTTTTTGTAATGCCACAAAATCAATGATTTCAAGACACAGCCCTTGTATCATAATGAGTTTTTGCATTATTACTTGAACCATCTCTACTTCTAAAAAAAAGGTTTGTTTTGGAATGGATGGCTTTTGAAGGCTAATTTATTATTTCCTTGTGCCTATATATTTAAACAGTTCTACGCAGACAATTACCGTGCACTGGAAAATTATCCCTGTCTTTTGCTGTTCTAAAGTTCAGCTGAATTATTACCATTCTAGTGAGAGTATTTTAGTCTTATTGAACATGGAAGAAATTCTGTCTGTCAGCATTTCACGAGTCTCTGAAATGCATTTTAATTCTGAAATGTCTTTAAATATTAGTAGCTCGGGTGGTAGTTATAACATAATATTTTAATTCTACTCACTTTTGGTTTCAAAGCACCCATTCCTAACTTTTATTTATTTGTGTGTTCATTTGTTTATTAGTTTGTCAAACATGTACAAGATAACAAATATCAGTATGAACATAAACAAGGGAGTAAATACAGATAAATGGGGACAGTAAGACAGGGATGGTAGGCATGCTGGTGCACTTATGCACACCCCCTTTAAGGACCTCTTACGAATTGGGTGAGGTCTACAGTAGACATTTTGAGCTTGAAGCTGTGAGTGGTTGAGGATGTAACAACGGAGTCAGGTAGGGCGTTCCAGGCGTTGACCACTCTGTTGCTGAAGTCATATTTTCTGCAATCGAGTTTGTAGTGGTTTACCTTGAGTTTGTATCAGTTGTTTGCTCATGTATTATTTTGGTTGAAGCTGAAGTCGTCGTTGACTGGCAGGATGTTCTAGCAGACAATTTTGTGTACTATGCTAAGATCGGACCACAAGTGGCGCAGTTCCAGATTGTCCAGCCCCAAAATTTCGAGCCTGGAGGCATAGGGAATTCTATTGTGAGTGGAGGAATGGAATACTTTTCTCAAGAAATACCTCTGAACCCTCTCAATTGTGTTAATGTCTGATATACAGTGGGGGTTCCAGGCAGAAGAGCTGTATTTGAGAATTGATCTGGCAAAGGTTTTGTATGTCCTAGTTAACAATTCAGTGTTGCTGGAGAAGAAGCTTCACAAAATAAGGTTAACAACTTTTAAAGCCTTTTTGGCAAGGCTGTTACAGTGAGCTCTGAGGCTTAGATTGTTTGAGAGAAGTACTCCTAGTGTCAGGATTCTAGCAGTCACCCAATTAAATCATGAGTCTCAAGCCAAACTTCCAAAACTTCAAAAGGATTTATTGGAAGTTAACATGTCTGGCACTTCCTGGGTGTAGCTGACTCTGAGACACATCTTTCATTGTCACCCTTGATCCTGGTTTTCCCCCCACCCTTTGGGTGTATCATAATTCATATTCTCCAATGGGACACATCCATATCCAAGAGTCATCAATCATGTTAGAATTTCCAGTTAGAATTTTGTGGAGCAGAAACTTCAGTCACCTAGTTACTATCTTTGAAAACTATTTATGGAATAAACTTTTGATTTCCAAGCTGCTGGTTCTTTCAAACCCCTCCCCCCTCCTCCCTTTCTGTTGGCAACTCGAAAAAGACCATAAAAATATTTTATGAGTTGACACCTAGGTCCTTGATAGAATGAGGGTCATCTATGAGATGTCCCTTCTTTTGGTATACATATTATGACTGATGCAGGAAATAATATTCTGCAAATAAGGGTGTTGCAAGGGGAATCCCCAAAAACCAAGATGGTGGATGTGCCCTCATAATTAAACCTTGTTGTTGTTTTTTTAACCAAGATGCCTATGCATGAAATAACCCTGCCTTGAAGCAACAAAGAAATCCTTAGCCTTGTCTTGAGCTCTTTTCTCAATTATATCTCAGGTGTGAAGAGAAGAAAGAACTTTCAAGAGGAAGAAAATATTTTTACAGTGCATCTTTTAGGCGAGTGATTTTCAAGTAGGTGAAAAAAAGACTGCAGCCAAAACTGTTAAAACCTTCAGTCTAGTGAACATGTAGGTTGCAACCCATCCATAACACAGCCAGCTTGCCTGCTTGCCTCTGAGTTAGAATCAAGATTCCCACTAGAGAAAGGTGTCATTTTTTGTCATGTCAGACATGGTGGCATGGCAGGGGAAGGATACTGTAAAATCTCCAGTCAAAGGTGGTATTTGCCAGTTCTCCAAACTATTCAAATTTCCACTACCAGTTCTCCAGAACTGGTCAGAACCTGCTGAATAGCACCTCTGAAGGAGAAGGAGAAGAAGGTGTGTATTGCCACAGGGATTAGCTAAGAGTGATTTTCTCCATGCTCTGATTGAAGTAGACTTTCAAGCAAGGAAAATTTTTCAGGCAAAATAAAAAGGAAGAAGTAAGAGCTGTTTTATGTGTTCAGCGTGCCAAGCTAGAAACTGAATTCATTTTTTTCCTCTGTGTTGCTAAATACTACTATTGTTATGCACAAATATATCTTGATGCTTAATGCCAGTTTTTATTCCTCCATATTTCAGATTAGAGAGAGGGGAGGAGAGGAGAGGAGAGGAGAGGAGAAGAGAGGAGAGGAGAGGAGAAGAGGAAAGGTCTAGTCTGGCCCACTTCTCAAGCAGTCAACCCTACACCAAGGGTCTTCAAGCTTGGCAAGTTTAAGACTTGTGGATTTCAACTTCCAGAATTCCTGAGCTAACATGACTGGAGGAGGAATTCTGGGAGTTGAAGTCCACCAGTCTTAAAGCTGTCAAGGACCCCTGCCCTACACCATTCCAGGCAAATGGCTGTCCAATCCCTTCTCAAAAACCTTCAGTGATGGAGCACCTATAACTTCTGAGGCAAGACGTTCCTCTGATTAATTGTTCTCACTGACAGGAAATTTCCCCTTAATTAAAGTGAGTGTGTTGATATGTTGTGTGACTTAAGAAGATTCCCACTCAGCTTGAAAGCTTCCATCATTATAATTGTACTACAGTGAGCAAAGAAGGGGTAGTTCTATAAGATTACCATCTCATAACCCTTGATCTGCAGAAGATCATCCCATAACTTCAGTCAGAAGCTATTTGGCCCAGGTACATGCACTGCAGAGGCATGAGTCCCACCTACATATGTATCCCAAAGTTATGCTCCTTGCTTACACTCAAAGTTAGATTATAGTTATATTATAAAATGTTATATTATAAAGGAATATATTCTAAAGCTATATCATAAAGGAAGATGACCCTGAATGCAAGATGATAATGCCAGACTAAAAGTAGGAAGATCTGCTTTCTATACAAATCTGAAACAATCTTTCTATCTTAAAGATAAATTCTTTAAGGGAAAAAACGTAAGTCTTCTTTCTGGTAAATACAAGATATGTGCTACCTATCGTACACAATGTCATAATATAATCAAGTGAGCCACTTCAAAAAAATTGTTGATCCATTTATCTTTCTACTTACTTTTTTTCTTTCTTTTCTGTACCTTTCAGTCTTTCTTTTTGTGCTTCTTTTTTCAGTTTGCATTGTTTCTTTTTTTGCCCTTGTAATTATAATCTTTAACGAAATGTAAATGAAAAGAGTTCTTCTCATCTAAATAAAAGGAAAGGAATCCTTTGTTTCTTTGCAATTTCACAGAAATACAATCGCAGCAAGTTTTATATTGCTATACATAATTATTTCTATATAATTTATATTTATTATCGCAGCAACATTCTATGTCCGTTTATAATCCGTTAAACATCTGCTGTATCCTCTCTGCATCCTCTGGGCATCCTCGCAACTCACATCCGCTGCAGCTGAAAACGGAAAGAGGGAGGAAACAAAAGGTACACGGAACGTCTACACAGCGTTAGTAGCACGGAAATAGAAAGGATGCGTAGTGAACGGTTTGCATCAGATATATATCTGCGCAGCATCCCCTTTCTTTCCTTTAGGCGTACATGGTGCATCAGCTTCATCCGCTATGCATCCGCTTTGCAATTATCCCCCGTAACCCCTTCGGAGGTGTCATCCGCTTCCATCCGCTTTCATCTGCTAGGCTTCCGATGAACATCCGTTTAACATCCCCGCTACATACTACCCACATCCGTTCTTTTCCTTTCTTTTCCGTTCTGTTTATGCAAATTTTTGCCACTTTATAGAGCGGATGACAATGGATGGAGCCACCCTCGAAATTTTGCTCATCCGCTGTGTCCTTTATGCATACGTTTTGCGTCCGTCGGCCAGTGGGACCGGGCCTTAAGGACATTCCTAGATATCAGTTCTTCTGCTGTTCTTTTTTACACTCCTGCCTATTGTTTAGCAAAGAATAGCTCTGTTTATTATGTTAACCCCCTGTAAGGCACTGATGACATTAACAAGGCTTAGAAGGCTGTTCCCAGAAGTGATGGGAAAAAAACCTGGAGAGTAAAAACTTGAATGACCTCAGACTCCTGGGAAATCTTTAAGCAGATAATACTGAAGTTTTCTACGAGTGACAAAAAGCAAGATAATAATGATAACAGTTAAAATTTAATATAAAAAGGAAGGACATCATATCTTCTTTTGGCATTTAATAAAAGTAATGCCAGTAAGAAATATTTACCCACGTTTTTCTACCAACTCTCATTCAAACTGATCAGGGATAGGCTCCTGGGGATTTGCAGGGGTTCAGGAATGAGTTAGCTAAGACTAAGACCCCAGCTAAGACTCTGTGCAGTTCAGAGAACCCCCAAATCCCACTCCTGCTGGCACCGCCCACCCTGCCCCTCCCCTCCCAGGAGTCCCCACATGGCCTATTTTGGATGCAGATAAGTGCAGGGCATGTGCAAATGATCAGAGACAGCAAAAAAAACGGGCCTATTGGAAATTTAGGAAGGGCAGAAACAGGCATGTTTCCAGCTTCTAGAGAGCCTCTAGAGCCCAGGGAGGCTGTTTTCGCCCTCCTGGAGGCTCGAGGAAAACCTCTGGAGCCCGGGCAGGGCAAAAACGCCCCCCCTGTCCATGGTACAAGAGGCTGACTAGGCCATGCCCACCATGGCCCCACCCACCCAGCAACCAGGCAGAGAACCCGCTGCTAAAATTTCTGAAGCCCACCCCTGAAACTGATGCATTTGCTTTCAAGCTTCTTTCCAAAACGAGATGCAATTCAGTGACCTTCCTAAGAGTGAAGTATAATGCTTTTGTCATTATTTAAATCCAAGGGGGTCCATATCTTGTCTTTCACAGCATAAGCACTTTCCAGTAATTGGCTTCTTTCTATCAGAAGTCAAAGGAAGACTTTGGCGAGACATTGTAATCAGCTCTGAGAATAACCCTTTGGAAACAGGAGGAAGGACTACAGCCGGGGCAATGGGTTGAGAAGAGATGTCTCACCCCACAGAAGAAATAAAAGTGGAGGAAGCATCTCAGAAGGGACCCTCACCAATTGTCTGGAAAATAAAGGCAAGGGATGGGAGACATGCTCTCCAATTTGCAAGATGTTGGAAACTGCAAATCGAGAACAATTATCAGATGCACGTAACCAGGAACAGGAGTGTAGTTCAAAGCACTTCAAGTTTATTACATTCTACCTGTATAGAAGACTGTGATCAACTAATGGTCAAGGCAAAATTGCACTAGAAGAGGATGCACAAGAGGAAGAAGAGGAGACAGAAGAAGGGGAAGGGGAAAGGGGAAGTAGAAGAAGTAAAGGAGGAGGAGAAGGAGGAGGAGAAATGGAGGAGGAGGAGGAGGAAGAGGAGGAGGAGGAGGAGGAGGAGGAGGAGGAGGAGGAGGAGGAAGAGGAGGAAGAAGAAGAAGAAGAAGAAGAAGAAGAAGAAGAAGAAGAAGAAGA
>BLBF01000006.1:10090445-10110810 GCA_015471245.1 Laticauda colubrina | reverse complement strand
AGAAGAAGAAGAAGAAGAAGAAGAAGAAGAAGAAGAAGAAGAAGAAGCAGCCTTCAGATCCTATATTCTACCAAGGGTCAGTCAATCATCTAGTTGATAGATAAGGACAGCAGAAACTTAGCTGTGATGAGCTAAGCAGAAATGAAGGGATGATCTTTTTGAATAAACCATGCAGATACAACCTCATTTTGTTCTCATCTTTGAGCAGCCCAAGAATGTAAGCTTGTTTGAATAAAGAGGATTTGGAGAGAATGGAATGTACTTATGAGGAATGTGATGGACAGTTTTTCTAGCATTATCTAAAGCCATTTCTAAATGATTGTTTTTTCAACCCGCCTTTGCACTTCCCCAAAACACAAAACAGCATCATCCCCAAGAATGTTACCATTTTTATTTTTTCCCCTTCCCTGTGATTCTTCCAGGATGAAGAATAGCAACAGCACTTAGTCTTATATACCATTTCAAAGTGATTTATATCCCTTTCTAAGCAGTTTACAGATTCAACCTTTTGCCCTCAATGATCTAAGTTCTCATTTTACTGACCTCAGAAAGATGGAAGGCTGAGTAAACCTTGAGCTGATCAGAATCGAACTCCTGGCAGCTGGCAGAATTAGCCTGCAATACTGCATTCTAACCACTGCGCCATCATGGCTCATAAAAGCCAAATAATATCTGTGGCAGTTGTGGGATTCAATTTTTTTTACGACTAGTTGGTAGTAAAAAACTGTGGTTGTGGCTTGGTGGGCATGGCAGGGGAAGGATACTGTAAAATCTCCAGTCAGAAGTGGTATTTGCCGGTTCTCTGAACTACTTAAATTTTCTGCTACCGGTTCTCCAGAACTGGTCAGAACCTGCTGAATATCACCTCTGAATTAGGGGACAGGCAGACCTAACCCCATTTCCTTTTCTTAGCTATTTGGTGGCATTTTGCAACTGAAAATTGGCAGTAAATTGTTGATTTTCAGTGGCATTATGATGTAGAAGGTAAATAAAATTGAATAAAAGAGCATTTAAGTCTCTGCTAGGTTTTGTTCATTCATTCATTCATTCTATTTGTAGAGCTGCCCATCTTAATCAATGCCTCGGGGGGGTGGAGTAAAATTGAAATAAAATAAAATAAAAACAAAAGATCATCCATCCATGATCATTAACACAAGAAAGGGGTCCTTGCATACACTTGTGGCATGGAGGATGGGCATGGAGTCTTTAGTTGTGAGACTTTGCAATTTTACCCCAACCCTCCTACACACCAAAAAAGGGGCTAGATAGGTGTGCCTCAGCCTTGGCAACTTTAAACTATGTGGACTTCAACTCCCAGAATTCCTCCAGCCAGCCTACTGGGAATTCTGGGAGCTGAACTACATCTCTTACAAGTTGCCATGGTGAAGAAACACTACGCTAGAATATATCAGCCTTTTTGGATAAAAATTACTGTTGCAGTCTCTGTACACAAACTCTTTCTCTCTCACACACACACACACATCTGTGCTTCTGTTTTAGAACATGCTCAATGTCATTTTTCCTTTCTCAATGCTACTTTGATTTATTCCAGAATTACATGTTGGCAACAGAAATTATTCTTCCAGGACTGAGCTCTGGATAAAACTCAAGTTTGGGATTACTGAATGATGAAACAACCTTAATCAACAACAGATTATGAAGAGAAAAACAGTCATATGTAGAGGCCAATGTAATGGAGAAAGGAATGTCATTTTTGTCCATGCTGGATTACACAGCATCACAATAACTTTTGCCAAACAAGCAAACAAACAACAAAACAGGAATGAGATTTTGGAATGACGATGCTCTCTTCCCAGCTTTTGTCAAATTCTGTTCCTTTACCTCCAACGAAATGAAGATTGAAATACAACTTAGGCTTTATGAAGATGGAGAAAAGTTGCCCTCAGTTTTGGGGGAATCCAGGAAGAAGTTGGGGTTCTGAATACTATTACAAACTGGAAAGTCTACACAGGTAGCCCTCAACTTATGACCGCATCTGAGAGCAGCATTTTGATTTGAAGGATAATAAATAAAGATATGTAGTAAAATATATTATAGCATTAAGTGGAGAGTTACTCTATAGGCATATCTTATCTTGATGTTAGGCAGTTGTTTTCTGATATATGTAGAAGTATTTATCAGTCTTTAGGCATTTCTTATCTTGCTGTTGTAGAAAATATTTCTTTAACCTTTTAGGTGTTGTAAAACAAGAAATAACACATGCCTGCAATCAGTTACATTCCTCTCCTATGAAGACACATGATTGTCCCATCTAAATCAATCCGAATCCATCTGTTTTCCTTCATGGATATGTTTTACCCTAGCATTCCCCCTTGGGAATGGATTGTACTTCCCTGGGAAGTAACTCCCTACACACCTTTTGACATATGTTGTTAATAGCCTTCTTAAATGGCCAATTGTGATCAATTAGCAGGACAATAGGAGAAGGGATAATTAAAGATAAACAGTGCCAGGATAATTGTCTCATGCAGGAAAGATGTGAATCTAAGTTAAGCCCATGTCACACAGCACCAATGGATGGAAAGAGGATGTAAAACAGAGAGAAACACTTGCCATCCATTGGTTAATGCGATGCATCCATTCTGTACTCACTGCGTCCGTTTTTCATCCTCTCTATCCGTCCAGCATCCGTCGACTGACATTTCATCCGCTCAAAAAGTTTTGAGCTGCACAAAACTTTTTGAGCAGAAAAAGTATCCAACACGTCCGTTCTACATCCGCTACACATACGGGGAACATCCGTTATACATCCGTCGTCAGCAGTTACGCATCCGCTATATCCACTAGGTAACCTCTGCGCATCCGCGCAACTCACATCCGCTCCAGCGGAAAACGGACACAGGGAGGAAGTGGAACGGAAATGGAACGGACACGCAGCGTTAGTAGCACGGACGTAGAAAGGTTGAAAGAGGATGCAGCTCACATACAAAGCATTAAAATGGAAAAAAAACGTTTGTATAGGGGACGTATCTCGGATATTTAGGATGTCTGCAGGATGTCTAGAGGATGCAAAAGGACACCGAGCGGAAAATCGATATTTCCTATAAAAACGGGGAGAAATCACCTGGATCTCACTTTCAGTCCAGCAGCCCTACAGTGCAGACCTATTCAGCCTTCATCTGGTTCTTGCTCTTCCATAGCATCCAGTCATCTCCACCATGGATCGTCACACACTCCTTTTGGTAGCCACCATCGTTCTGCAACAGTGCGAAGCCATCTACAGGCTCTGTGAACTCTACTACGGGAAGAAAAGGAGGCGGCCAAGAAGCATCTGGGTCCGAAGATAGATTGGGAGAAGAGCAGAGTACGGACTGTATAACAAGCTGATGGTGGAGCTGAGGAACGAAAACTCTCGTGCATTCCAGAACTTCATGAGGATGCCACCAGCCATGTTTGACGAAGTTGTGGAGCAGCTGAGACCGAGGTTGACCAAGGCAAACACCAACCTCCGGCCCAGCCTGGACCCTGGGCTGAAGGTGGCACTGACTCTGTGCCACCTGGCCTCGGGGACCACGTACAGGAGCATGCAGTATGCCTGGAGGGTGCCACACAACACCATCAGCATTGTGGTCAGAGAAGTGGTGCAGGCCATCATCGAAAAATACCTGGAGGAGCTCCTCCAGTGCCCCTCCACTGAAGAAGGCTGGAAGAAAGTTGCAGAGCAGTGGTATCAGAAGTGGAACTTCCCCCACACCGTTGGAGCCATAGATGGGAAGCACGTGGCCTGCAAAGCTCCAGCCAACTCAGGGTCCACTTATCACAACTATAAGGGCTTCTTCAGCATCATCCTCTTCGCCATGGTCGATGCTGACTACAAGTTCATGTACATTGATGCTTCAGGCAACGGGTCATCTTCAGATGCCCAGGTATACAACGCCAGTCACCTCAAGGAGGGGCTGGAATGCAACCTCATCATGGGCTTCCCAGATCCAGACCCGCTGCCCAACGACACGCAAGATGTGCCCTACTTCATCGTGGGGGATGATGCCTTCTCCCTCACAACCTACCTCATGAAGCCATACACTTCCAGACTCCTCACCCGTGAAGAGAGGATCTTCAACTACAGGCTGTCTAGGACAAGGCGGGTGGTGGAGAACGCCTTTGGCATCCTGGCCAACAGGTTCCAGGTACTTCTCACCACCATGCAGCATCACCCACAGACCGTGAGGAACATCGTGGAAGCTTGCTGCATCCTGCACAATCTCATGCGCACCCGCTACCCAGTGTTGCAGAACAGGCTCGTGGACTGCCAACAAGGCAATGGGGACATGGAGCCTGGAGAATGGAGGCAAGGGCGAAACCTGATAGATACTGTGGATATGCAAGGCCCCAACAGAGCTTCACGTGAAGGGAAGAAGCAGCGCAACCTCCTGAAACACTGGTGCAACTCCCCAGCTGGAGCAGTGGAGTGGCAAGACAGGATGGTAGATGCTTAATGGATGCTTCCTTCAGCCTGTCTCATCACACTGATGAGATTGTGCCATGTATGTTGGGTGGGCCTACAACGAACAGGGTATTTAATAAAGAGTTGTGTTTATGTTGAAATGTGTTGATGAATGATTACATTGTTATTGATAATAAAGGGCCATAGGTGTGGCACCTGGGAGGGTGGACCATACAATCCCACTATGCTTGCACTATCCCACAGCTATTACCCATCCCACAGACATCCTAACCCATCCCACTGTTATCCTTACCCATCCCACAGCTATTACCCATCCCACAGGTATCCCTGCCCATCCCACTGCTATCCTTACCCATCCCATAGCTATTACCCATCCCACAGGTATGCCTGCCCACCCCACAGTTATCCCTGCCCATCCCACAGCTATTACCCATCCCACAGCTATCCCTGCCCATCCCACTGCTATCCTTACCCATCTCACAAGCATGCAAAGGCCAGCGTAACTTCAGCTCTTTTATTAGTTGCAGGATTCCGTCTGAGCCAGGAGCCGCAGCAGCCCTTTTTTATATAGAGGCGGCTCATGGCTCGCGGCCAATGACGGCTCCTTGATTCTCCCGCCACTGAGGCAGCCAATCATAAACTAGTTATTTTCGACCAATCACCGTTGAGTAGAAGCCCAATCAGTTTTGAGTATTTATGGACCAATGGGAACAGAGTATTTGGAGTATGCTAATATGTAACACCTATAATGAATTTATTAGGAGTGAATATGCTTGCAGGACCTGTTTGAAACTGATTCTGAGACATGTAATTCACTGTCACCCTTGATCCTGGTTTCCCCCCACCCTTTTGGGTGCATCATAATTCACATTCTCCAATGAAACACGTCCATAGCCAAGAGTCATCAATCATATTCTCCAATTAAGAGATTTGCGGGACAGAAATTCCTGTCGCCTAGTTACAATCTTTGCAAGTTATGAATGGAATGCACTTTCAATTCCAAAGTGCTCTTTTGAACTCCTTTTCTCCCCCCCCCCTTTCTGTTGGCAACTGTAAAAAAGGCATAGAAATGTTTTATGAGTTGATAGCTGGGGAATTCTGGGAATTGAAGTGCACAAGTCTTAAAGTTGTAAAGTTGGACAGCCTCATCTAGACCATGGGCCTTATCCAATTGAAGGTGCTACGGTGACGCAGAAAATGGAGATGTTCATCCTTTAATGTTTGTCTGGCTGCTTCCTTTGAGCAGAAAGGGACTCTCAACATGAATAGAAGGCTCTTTTAGCATCCAGATTGAAGACACAGAGCTGTTCCCACCCAGCACTTGAAATAAAAACACAACTTCTATTAGGATGTTGCTTCAAAAAAGAACTTACAATCAAACCTCCATCAAACTTCAGAGCCCCTTCAAAAGATCTGCACAACTCCTCACATTTTCACCTTTTCTCCTCTCTTCTTCCCAAAACTGCCTTCCCTACCAATTCCTGCAGGCTCATCAAACATGTTGCCACCTCAGGAATATCCCACAGCTGTGTGGGACCATCTTAACAGAATAACAGAATTAAAAGCAGCCTTGGAGGTCTTCTAGTCCTACCCCTGCTCGGGCAGGAAACCCTATACCATTTCAGACAAATGACTGTCCAGTTTCTTCTTAAAAACCTTCCAGTGTTGGAGCAACTCTAACTTCTGGAGGCGAGTCGTTCCACTGATTAATTGTTCTCACTGTCAGGAAATTTCTCCTTAGTTTTAGGTTGGTTTTGTCCTTGATTAATTTCCATCCATTGCTTCTTGTCCTGCCCTCAGGTGCTTTGGAAAATAGGTTGATTCCTTCTTCTTGGTGACAGCCCCTTAGATATTGGAAGTCTACTATCATATGAACCCCATTCCTTCTTTTCATTAAACTATATATACTGTATGTCCAATTCTTGCAACCATTCTTCATATATGTTACTCTCCATCCATTTAATCATCTTTGTTGGCCTTCTCTGTGCTCTTTCTAGCATCTCAACAAAATTTTCTGGATTGTCACCAGAAGCTTTTAGTGGTAGACACATGCCAAAATTATTGAGTTTGTCATCTGCACCTCTATAACTGTCTGGTTTGGTTCTGCAATCCAACAAGACAGACACAGACTTCAACGGATAATTAGAATTGCAGAAAAAATAATTACTACCAACCTGCCTTCCATTGAGGACCTGTATAGTGCACGAGTCAAAAAGAGGGCTGTGAAAATATTTACAGACCCCTCACATCCTGGTCATAAATTGTTCAACTCCTACCCTCAAAACATATGTAATAGAACACTGCACACCAGAAAAACTAGACACAAGGACAGTTTTTTCCCCGAACGTCATCACTCTGCTAAACAAATCATTCCTTCAACACTGTCCAACTGTTTACTAAGTCTGCATTACAATTACTATTAATCTTCTCATCATTCCTACACCCATCTTCTCCCACTTGTGACTGTATGAATGTAACTTCCTTGCGTGTATCCTTATGATCTATATTGATTGTTTCCTACTGTGATTTGATGGCTTATTTGTACCCTATAACAACTATCATTAAGTGTTGTACCTTATGATTCTTGACAAATGTATCTTTTCTTTTTATGCACACTGAGAACATATGCACCAAAGACAAATGCTTTGTGTGTCCAATCACACTTGGCCAACAAAGAATTCTAATCTAAAAAAAAACCCCAAGCATCTGCAAAGAACAGTTTGCAAGTTCCTTGCTCTTTTAATTATTCTCCTTCCATTGTACACATTGACCTCATTCCAAGCCAAGAAGAATTTCTGTCTTAGTCATCAGATAGCTGGACAACTGATTTCCTTTCCATTGTTCCTTACAGCTTGGTGTTTATACTCCAATGCTAATCACGCATCCATCCATCCAGCCACCCACTCACAAACACACATTCCACATCTTTGTGTTTGCAGTTCCATCTTTGTGCCGTGCCAGGCTGCTCCTGGCTCACTCAACTCCAACTTCAAGGAGGGATGTGTGGGAGAGGTTATATGGGGACGTGATTTTTTTTTTTGGGGGGGGGAACATATTCTGAATGGAGTTTAGAGGAAGGAAATGGGGTTGCATGCTTCAGAGAAGAAGGGCTATTAACAGGAGAGAGATGAACTCCCAAGACAGAGATTCCGGGGGGCTGCATTTGAATCTGTTCCTGTTCCTGAATTTAGAGTCTACAGAATTGGCATGAGATGTTTTGCAGCACAAGAACTCAGAGGTTAATTCAACTCAGAAAGAACGTAAGTCTGCTTTGCATTTTTTCTACGGTCTCATTGCCCTATAAAACAAATCTGAACTTATTCTCAGGGGGCTTTCCTTCAAAGATCACATCTGGAATACTGCATCTAGATTTGGTCACCACATTACAAAAAAAGATGTTGAGACTTTGGAAAAATTGCAGAGAAGAGTAACCAGGATGATTAGGAGACTAGAGGCTAAAACATATGAAGAACAGTTACAGGAACTGGGCCTGGCTTCCCTGTCTAGGGAAGAGAAGGACCAGGGGAGACATGATAGCAGTCTTCCAATATTTGAAGGGCTGTCAAAGAGAGGAGGGGGTCAAGCTATTTTCTACAGCACCCGAAGGCCAGATAAGGAACAATGGAAGGAAACTGAACAAGGAGGATTCAGCCTGGAAATAAGTTGGCCAACACATGGATTAAACTCCAACTGGTATATATAGCATGATGCAATTCTACGCAAGACATTTAATCAAACTGTCTGTTTCACTAAATCTTTCAGAGAACTGAAGTTTGCATAATCTCCACATGGTACAAAATTAAGCATTTTCTAGAAATTGATACATATTAATTATATGCATTGTTTACTGAATCACAATAAGATGACGGTCCTTGTGGTGGGCAATGCAGAAGTCTGAAAACCTTTTCAAGCACTACTTTATAAGACTCTCTTTAGTAGAAGTAACACAGCTCCTACATTTCCAATAGTCTATAAAAAATGTTTCTTTTTTTTTGGCTTACAGATTTTTCCCCACTCTTGAAGAAATCTGCTACCACCAATATGGATCTGTGAAATTCTCCACGGCCAACTCTCCATGTCCAACTGCTATGTCCAATTCTCCATGGCCAACTCACCACAGCCAGCTCACCATGTCCAACTCACCACAGCCAGCTCACCATGTCCAACTCCCATGTCCAGCTCTTCATGTCCAACTCACCACAGCCAACTCTCCATGACCAACTGCCATGTCCAACTCGCCATGTCCAACTGCCATGGCCAATCTCCATGGCCAATTTGTCTTGTCCAACTCACCACAGCCAACTCACCATGTCCAATTGCCATGGCCAATTCCCCATGTCCAACTGCCATGTCCAACTCTCCATATCCAACTGCCATGTCCAACTCTCCATGTCCAACTTGCCACAGCCAGCTTGCCATTTCCAACTGCCATGGCCAACTCTCCATGACCAACTGCCATGTCCAACTCGCCATGTCCAACTTGCTACAGCCAACTCACCATGGCCAACTTGCCACAGCCAACTCATCTTGTCCAATTGCCATGACCAACTTTCCATGTCCAACTGCCATGGCCAAATCTTCATGACCAACTGCCATGTCCAACTCGCCATGTCCAACTTACCACAGCCAACTGCCACGTCCAACTCTCCATTGCCAACTGCCATGGCCAACGCTCCATGGCCAACGCTCCATGGCCAACTCACCACAGCCAGCCTGCCATGCCCAACTGCCATGTCCAAGTCTCCATAACCAACTGCCATGTCCAACTCTTCATGTCCAACTTGCTACAGCCAACTCACCATAGCCAACTCACCACAGCCAACTCACCATGGCCAACTCGCCACAGCCAACTCATCATGGCCACCTGCCATGGCCAACTCTCTATGGCCAACTTGCTACAGCCAACTCACCATGGCCAACTGCCATGGCCAACTTACCATAGTCAACTCACCATGTCCAATTCACCACAGCTAACTCACCATATCCAACTCACCACAGCCAACTCTCCATATCCAACTCTCCATAGCGAACTCATCACGGTCAACTTGCCGCAGGACAAAAGTTACACTAATATCGAAGAAATAGAGGAATAAAATCATTAAAAAAAAGATTCCAAAGGAAAAAGAAAAGGGGAATGACAAAAATTAAAATAATTTTAACTATTTTAAATAATTAAATTGAATTGTTGAATTGTCCCACTGTGGGTTTTCCCATGGCAAGTTTGCCCTGGTAAGGTTTTCCATGATGAGTTGGCTGCAACGAGTTGTTTCATTCCATCCCAAAATAGTCTTAGGTCTCCTAGAATGCACTGCATACAGGTAGTCCTGAACTTACAACCATTCATTTAGTGACTGCTCAAAGTTACAAGAGCACTGAAAAAGAGGCTTATAACTGTTTTTCACACTTATGACTATTGCAGCATCCCCATAGTCATGTGATCAAAATTCAGGTGTTGGGCAACTGATTCATATTTATGACAGTTGCAGTGTCCCAGACTCACCTGATCTCCTTCTGTGACCTTCTGACAATGGGGAAGCCTGATTGACTTAACAACAGTGTTACTAAGTTTACCAATTCCAGTGATTCAGGAAGCTCTTCCACTGGTTAATTGTTCTCACAGGAAATTTCTCATCAGTTCGAAGTTGAATCTCTCCTCCATAAGTTTCCATCCATTACTTCTTGTTCTGCCCTCAGGTGCTTTGGAAAATAGGTTGACTGTCTTTTCTCTGTGAGAAAACACTGGGAATCTTCATCCAGTTTTGGTCACTCACTATGATGAGACTCTAGAAAAAGTGCAGAGAAGAGCAACCAGGATGATTAGGGGACTGGAGGCTAAAACATGTGATGAATGGTTGCACGAACTGGGTATGTCCAGTTTGATGAAAAGAAGGACTAGAGGAGACATGATAGCAATCTTCCAATATCTCAGGGGCTGCCACAAAGAAGAGGGAGTCAAGCTATTCCCCAAAGCACCAGAAGGTAGGACAAAAAGCAATGGGTGGAAACTAATCAATCTAGGAGTAAGGAGAAATTTCCTGACAGTTAGAACAATTGATCAGTGGAACAATTTGCCTCCAGAAGTTGTGAATGCTCCAACACTGGAAAGTTTTTAAGATGAGATTGGCGAACCATTTGTCTGAAATGATATTGGGATTCCTGACTGAGCAGGGGGTTGGATTAGAAGACCTCCAAGGTCCCTTCCGACTCCTACTCTACTCTACTCTACTCTACTCTATTCTACTCTACTCTACTCTGATCTATATTCTATTCTATTCTAATTTCTAAATGTTGGAAGACTAGAAAAATGTTCAGCAGCCGGATACGGTTACCTGGTTTGATCTTTGATACCCGGGAGCAGCTCTTAAAATATTTTGGCGATGATGTAATCTAAGGTAATACAGGTAAAACGAGATAGTAAAGTCAAAAGTACGATGGGGACGACGTTAAGTTGAATCTCACACGCGCATACCCCCACCTCAACGGACCTAATTGTGCATATGCGCGTGGGGTCGTCCATTCACATCCGAACCCACGCTCATCCCCTACACGAACTTCATTCGGACCAAACAAAGAGGTTCCGGATTGACCCTCCCGGCTGGGATTCGCCGAGGACACGCGGGCGTGCAAGAAACAAAAGAGCCAGCGCTTGCACGGCCAAGGGGAAGGGGGAGGGAAGCCCCCTCCGAAGCTTCCAAGGGATGCCCTTGTCTCCCCTTGTTGGAGACCCCCGTGGCCGGCTCGGGAGGGGAAACGCAGAGGGAAGAAGCGAGAGAAGGCTGGCAGGCGCCGGGGTCTGACCGGCCCGAACGAGCCGCTTCTCCCAGCCCGGCCGCAGACAAAGGAGTCGCTGGGCGCCACCCCGCAAGTTGTCTGCAAGGCGCAGCGAAGGTGGAAGGGGTGGGAGGTGTATCAGATCTCCCCACCACCAGCCACGGGGGCAGGGAAGGGAGGGGGCGAGGGAAGAGGCGAAAGAGGGGGAGGCCGGAAGGAGGACAGGCTCGGCCACCGGGAGGCTGAAAAAAGGAAGAACCCGGTCTGGGGCTGCCCCTTAAACGCGAAGCGGAGCCGGTGCGGGCACCATGGCTCCGTCTTGCAAGAGTTGGCTCGCCAACGAGGGAAGCAAGCATCTCCTCCTGGTAAGAGCCAGCCTTTCCCCCAAGTGGCTTAAACAAGGGGTGATGTGTGTGTGTGTGTGTGTGTGTGTTGCGTTGTGTGTTTGTCTGCAAGCGCGCAGGGCGGCCCGGGCGCAGAAGGACGAAAACTTTTTTTTTTTTTTAAAAAAAAGTTTTCTTTTTTAGCGTTTTGCTGCTCTTCTTTGCGCGAGAGTCCGGAGAAAGTTTGTCCAGATTCTCAGTCATCCAGGGTCATGGTTGTCTCAAAGGTGCTTTTTCTGTAGGCAACTGGACTTTCTTGTCCCAAAGGTGATTTTTTCAAGAGGCAACTGGCCCTTCTGTTTTGTTTTGTTTTGTTTTGTTTTGTTCTTTGAAGACGTTTCGCTTCTCATCCGATAAGGACATTCTTGAGAATTTCCCATAGTCCAGTCTGAGCTGAAGAAGCTTCTCAGAGGAGATGCAAAACATCTTCAAAGAAAAAACAAGAAAATCCAGTTGTCTATGGAGATTCCCACTCATACATGTCATGGTTGTTCCAAAGGGTTTTTTGTTTTTTTCAGGAGGCAACTGCACTTTCTGGTTTTTATTTGAAGACGTTTCACTTCTCATCCAAGAAGCTTCTTCAGCTCTGATGTGATAGCGAAAAATGGAAGGATTTATACTCCTTGCAGAGAGCTGGTCATTTGCATCCTTTTTAGAGAGTCATTGAGGCCACTTGGAGGTTTATCTGTGTCATCATTTCAAATGATGAAATGATTTCCCTGAAGACACAGATAAACTTCCAGATCAGGGGTCTCCAACCTTGGCAACTTTAAGACTTGTGCATTCAACTCCCAGAATTCCTTTGCCAGGAAAGCTGTCTGAGGAATTCTGGGAATTGAAGTCCACAAATCTTAAAGTTGCCAAGGTTGGAGACCCCTGCTCCAGATGACCTTAGTGACCTGCTAAAAGAACGCAAATGACCAGCTGTCTGCAAGGAGTATAAATCCTTCCATTCCTCACCATCCAGTCAGAGCTGAAGAAGCTTCTTGGATGAGAAGCAAAACGTCTTCAAAGAAAAACCAGAAAGTCCAGTTGCCTCTTGAAAAAAAGCACCTTTGGGACAACCATGACCTGGGTGAGTGGGAATCTCCATAGACAACTGGACTTTCTTGTTTTTTCTTTGAAGACATTTTGCTTCTCATCCAAGAAGTTTCTTCAGCTCTGACAGGATGGTGGGGAATTGGAAGCATTTATACTCCTTGCAGGCAGCTGGTCATTTGCGTTCTTTTAGAGGATCGTTAAAGCACTTGGAAGTTTATCTGTGTCATCATTTCAAAAGATGAACAAAGGGTTTTATGACCATTTTTCATACTTACAACCCGTTGCAGCATCGCATGAACCGAATTCAGAGACTTGGCAACTGACTCATATCTGTGACTGTTGCAGTGTCCCGGGGTCACGGGATCCCCTTTTGCAGCCTTTGGACAAGCAAAGTCAATGGGGGAGCCAGATTCACTTAACGACGGTGTTACCAACTGAACAAGCGCAATGATTCCCTGAACAACCGTGGCAAGAAAAGTCGTAAAATAGGACAGCAGTCACTTAACAAATGTCTCAAGTTAGCAACAAAAATTTGGGACTCAATTATGGTGGTAAATTGAGAATTACCTGTACTCAGTATCTATGGAGATCCTCAATCATCCAAGTTTTGGTTGTCCCAAAGGTGCTTTCCCCCCAAAACAAATGGGACTTTCTTGGGTTTTTTTCTTTGAAAACTTTTCACTTCTCATCCAAGAAGCTTCTTTAGTTTTCCATCATAAGTGAAAACTGCCTTTACCTACCTTCCTTCCTTCCTTCTTTCCTCCCTCCCTCCCTTCCTTCTTTCCTTCCTTCTTCCTTCTCTGTCCTCCTCGCTTCTGCCTTTCACCTTCCTTCTTTCCTCCCTCCCTCCCTTCTTTCCTTCTTTCTTTCTTTCCTCCCTCCCTCCCTTCTTTCCTTCCTTCCTTCTTTCCTCCCTCCCTCCCTCCCTTCTTTCCTTCCTTCCAACTTTCTCCTTTCCTTATCTTATTTCCTTCTTTCCCTCCACCTTCATTCCCTCCCATTTCTGCCTTTCACCTTCCTTCCTTCCTCCTTTCTTCCTTTTTCCTTGCACTTTTTACTCCTTTTTTCTTTAATAAAAATTATATATAAGTTGAATATTCATGAGCTGAACCAGTGAAGGATAGGATGTTTATATGTACCATCAAATTAAAATGATAGATCAGCAAAATAATTTGTTCATCATGCAGTAATATTTAAGCAGTATTAGTTCTGTATATGGTGGGCACATGCTATTTGGCCTGCAGAAACCAGGATGAATACTAAATGGCTATGAAGAAATAAAAATCATCCCTTTTCTGCTGGACTGTTAGATTTCTGGCATTTAGTAACAGTAATCTTATGCATTATTTGCATTATATACAACACTGAGAATTCTCGCCATGCAGAGGTATACATCTGAACTATACGGTGTTGTTTTTCTGTGTTATATAATATATATGGGTTATATGCATAATTCTGCATTTATGTATTTATTTTGTTATATTCATGTAGTGTATATTAGAGTTCGTGGCCCTTTGAGAGCCATATGCAAGGAAATTTCATTTTAATGTATGCCGATTAGTGTATATTCAAAGTGACAATAATATCCTATCCTATCCCAGTTCCTACTCTACTCAATTCTGTTCTAATTCATCAGTGCAGAATGCCTTACTGATTTAAACAATTGATCTTGGACAAGTCAAAGAAGTGTAAACCTTTGATCTGTGGTCTACAATTTCATCACCTCCAAGTAGGAAACTGTTGCTATGGTTAAGCATCAAACAATAAATACATCAATGAGAAAAATACAAATATCTTGGCAATTACAAAGATTCCAGACAGTTTCCTCCCCAGTCTTTGGACCTACCTGGGTGACACTATATAATCTCTGCTCTCAGATCTGCTGAGCTGCTAAATTTGGGGAAGAATCAAAACCTGTATTGGATGCAGGGCACTAGCAGCAACAAGAATTTGGAGTGCGCTGCACCCCAAGTCCCCAAATCAAAGCGGGGAGGTTTGCTTGGCTTTAAGAGTGGCCAGCCTGATATTTTTCATGGGTCAGAGAATAGGTAATCCTCAACCTAAGGCCATAACTGAACCCAGAATTCTGATTGGGAGTTGTGGCAGTTGTTAAGCAAGTCATCACCTGACCAGTCAGAATTTTATGGTGGTGGTTAAGTGAACACAGCAGTTGTTAAACAAATGCCACTGTCATTAAGCACAATGGTTGTTTGGGGTTTTTTTTTGCCAGGAATTGAACATGCAGGCACTCCTCGACTTACAACCATCTTTATAGTGACCATTCAAAGTTTACAACAGTACTGAAAAAAAAGAGACTTATGACTGCTTTTTCACACCATCGTTGCAGCATGCCCATGGTCACGTAGTCTTTGAATGGTCATTGAATGAATTGTTGTAAGTTGAGGATTACCTGTATTTATTCATCCTGAGACAATAGATTCAGTGCGAGTTAATGCAAAATCACAGATAAGTAAAGAATAACATGACTTATGCCAGGAGTGTAACTTTCTTTCCCTCTACATATTTCCACTAGTGGAAAAATTCAATTTTTTTTACTACTGGTTCTGTGGGTGTGGCTTGGTGGCCGTGGCTTGGTGGGCATGACAGGGGAAGGATACTGCAAAGTCCTCATTCCCTCCACACTCCTGGAGGAAGGTTGCTGCAAAATCCCATTCCCTCCCCACCCCACTAACCTGCTTTCCAGCTCTGTTCTCCTGTGCAGGGCAACAAAAGAAGATCCAGCCAATCAGCTGGGACTTGGGAGGCAGAGAATAGGTGGGGGCGGAGCCAGCCAGAGGTGGTATTTGCTGGTTCTCCGAACTAAAAATTTCCGCTAACGGTTCTCCAGAATTGGTCAGAACCTGCTAAATGCCATCTTTGATTTCCACATTTGACAGTTTCCTGCCATAAACCTGTAGGTGATAGTGCATTGTCCACCCCACTATTTTTGGACAGAGGGGCTTGTCTTTGAGTTAGTGTTGACCCCTAGTCCTTGAGGTTTTACTGGCAAGATTTTTCCGAAGTGGTTGGCCATTGCCTCTTTCCTAGAGCTGAAAGAGAGTGACTGGCTCAAGATCCCCCCAGCTGACTTAATGCCTAAGGCTAGACTAGAACTCATTGCTTCAGTGACCATTGACTCAGGAGTGGCAGCAAGGGTGGGATTCTCCCAGTTTGGACTGATTCAGGCAAACTCCTAGCTCTGACGATCAATTGGTAGTGAACCAGTTCGCTCCGACAATCATGTGGGCCTGCCCACCCACCCCTGTTCTGTACTTACCTATATCCTGTCAGCTGATTCATGTGGCAGAGTGGATTGCCACTCCTCAGCTGAGTTACTCCCCAGTAATAACATACAGGTAAGTTTTATCAGAAAGCTGTTCACGCATGTGATCACCAATGTCAGGATTCCAGCAATCGCTCTAACCATGATTCTTCAGCCAAACTTCAAAAAACTTCAAAGGATTCATTAGAGGTGATGTATTGGTACTGCCCTGTATGAAGCCAACTCTGGCATACATAATTTACAGTCACCTGTGGCCCTATTTTCCCCCTTTCCCCCGGGTGTTGTGGTTAGCTGGCAGCAGATGGCTGAGGAGAGTGAGGACTCAGATGAGGGGCCAGGACCATCAAGGAATGGACTGTTGCATTCAGAGATTGTGGGGGTTGGCAGCAGTGTTGAGGAGGTTCCCGAGGAGCCTGTGCCAAGTGCATGTGCACGAAGGATTACTCAGAGGAAAGAACAATTACAGCAGCACAGGCAACTCAGGAGTAAGGCTGCAAGGTAATGGCCCCTCCCTCAAGAGGATAAAAGCCAGGTTTGGAAAAGCATTCTTTGCAGACAGCAAAGAAGCTCTGAAGCTCAACTTGTGGACATCTTAGTTTGTGTTTGGAGAATCTTGTAAATTAGTTCTTATCTCTAGGTTTTGGCAGCATTGATGAGCAAGGCTCTTTCTTGTTGGAGCTAATTAGTGGAAAGCAGCCTTTTATTTGTAAAGGAACAGAATTCATCATTAAACCTTAAAAGGTGGGGGCTGCTACCTTTGTCTGTATTTGCTCTTTGGGAACTCAGTTCGGTCAGAACACTGGGTGTCTCATCAACCAGATTCTCCAATTGAGCACATTCACAGACTGAGTGTCATTATTCACATTCTCCAATTAAATATATTTGAGGGGCAAAAGCTCTGGTATTTTAGTTACAATCTTTTAAAGATAAGAGTTGGAATGTACTTTCGCTTTCAATTGCTCTTCCAGATTTTCTTCCTCTCCCCCCCCCCAACCTTTTTTTTAATGGCAACTACTAAAACAGGTATAGGAATGTTTTATGAGTTGACAACTGAACCAATTGTTACACCAGCAGAATCCCACCACAGAGTGGCAGGGAATAATAAATGAACCCATCATCTTCCTTTTTTTTGCTAAATTTATATATCCTTTTCCTGCCAGAGCCCAGGGCAACTTACAAGAGGTCTCTCCATAGTATACCCGCACAACAACTCTCTGTGGTAAGCTTGTCTGACAGTCAGCGGTGTGGCTGTAATATGATGTGCTTAGCCAAGAAAAGAGAAAAGGACTCCCCCTCCAAAACCCTATTATGGCTAAATCAGATAACCTGATTTACAGATGTATTAAGCTAACAGCTGGTCTTCTTCCCAGCGTTCCAAGCCACAAGCGACACAACTCCCTTCTAGCTTAGTTGAGCAAGCTGTGAGAATTGATTCAAAGGCCACAGTAGAAAAGAGACGGGGAAGTTTTGACATTAATCACTGTGTAGGAATGGTTGGTGAAGTTGACAGGTTTTGCAGAAATGGGTAATTGTCTTCTTCGCCTGGGAAAAAAGACATCCACGTTTATCGGTGACTGGAAACGATTTTTAATATAATTTTTCTTTTAAAAAACACCCTTTTATTTATGGCTTTGATGATAAGATAGGGTAAAAGAGGGAAATATGATGTGACTTGAGAGAGAGGTTAAAATCTGGTTTATACTTTGAACTGCTGTGGAAAATATCAGGAACCACTGCATATAGTTTTTTTTTTCCTTTCTGTTTTTCTTCAACTTTGTCGGCATTTTTGGTTTTTTAAAATTTCTTTTTCTCTTTTATATCAGCTTGTATGAGCTTTCATTTTCTTATTTAAAAGTCTTAATTGTATTATTGCAATATAAATTATTACATATCATGTACATTATAATATATAATTATGAATTTATGAAAAAAAACGTAATTTTTAAAATCAATTCATCTCTGTATATGTATATACTGTATATCTATTGTTTATGTTTATATTTGTGCATATATATGTATATATATCTGTGTGTGTATGTGTGTGTGTGTGTGTGTCTATACAGACACACACACCACAGGTCTCCAAACGTGGCAACTTTAAGACTTGTGGACTTCAACTCCCTGGGAGTTGAAGTCCACAAGTCTTAAAGTTGCCACGTTTGGGGACCCCTGATTTCATATAAAAATTAAGTAACAGCAGTACTTATTTTTTAAAAAATCATAATATATCTACCTCAAATGCGAGTATGGACTTAGCCCACTCTCTATCAGTACAGGCAAACATTCTTTTATATTTGACATAAAATAGTAGATTTATTAAGAAATACAGAGGTTTTTTTAAAATCTAAACTACATGCTGAGAGAGAAAGAGACAGGAAATTATCCTCTTGAACCCAGAGGCTCATTTAATTAACAAGAGGCCTTTGAGAATTAGATACAAGGAGAAGAAGTGGAGAATTTCCCCCTCATTTTCCCCTCTTTTTTTCATTTGCTTTGCTTGCTTTTGCAAGAGGTGATGTAATCTCCCAGAATAAGTCATGAGAGAAGACAGAATAACAGAGTTGGAAGGGACCTTGGAGGTCTTCTAGTCCAACCCCTGTTCAAAAAGGAGACCTTATATCATTTTAGACAAATGGCTGTCCAGTCTCTTCTTAAAAATCTCCAGTGATGGAAGCAGCCAGAACTTTTGAAGGCAAGTTGTTCCACTGATTAATTAAGAGAGAAGAGAAACTACTTTAAAAAGGGAAATAATATTTTTTGTGCAATTATTTAACTTCAGGAAATGGAAGAGCACAATTCAATTGGCAAAGCACATTCTTTGTCTTCTGCTTCAGTAGGGGGCTGGACGAGAAAACCCCCAGGTCTCTTCCCAACTCTGTTACTCTGTTTGTATGGCATTAGCAAGTGCAGAAAAAAATCCTCTCCCTAAAATATTGGAAAATGATGTCATCAGTCCAGACTAAAGTCATGACTAACCTGGGATTCCCCACAGATGTCTTGGGTGTATGAAGTGAACTTTTTTAAAAAAATTGGGGCAGAAGGAATCCTAAACTCGATGCCTACCTCATCCTAAAGTCATCTGGTGGTTTAATGTGGTTTGGATTAGCATTCTGAGCCAAACATTGTGGTTTGTAAACTCTGAGTTATGATCTAGCATATTGGGAATCCAACAGATTGTAATGTACTAAAAAAAAGCCCAGGAGGTCATGGTTTACCCTACAAAACAGGCAGTTTCCTTACAAAACGTATACCCCAAATTTCCATTGTTTTATTTGAAGAAATCCAGAAGATGGATGGAATTCAGTTAAGATTACCAAATGCTTGAGTTAGTGGGTTTCAAATTAAAACCATTTCAGGTAGAATGGCTGACCAAAGATGTCAAATTAAACAAAACAAGTGGATGAACAGAGAACTCAGCAGATAGTGGTGGAACTTTACATGGCTCCGTGCCAACTAATTATGAAGTCAGAAGGGTGGATGGGTAAACAGTCTCTATCAGAATTTCACAATATGGGATAAGGATGTTTAACCTTTTTATTCCTGTTCTCCTTTTGGTGCAAATTGGGAGACCTAGCAGAAGATTTAGAAAGCCATGGCGAGGTATTTATTTTCATATGACACCTGGATGGCACCTAGGCAATAGGGAGGTCCATTAATGACAATTACCAGATGCCAATGGAAGTATGCACATCTCGGGGAACAGGTTTCCAATGAATAAATATTTATTGTGCCATCATGATGCAACTTCTGCTTTCTGAGCTTGGTTGTTTTGTGGATGTTTCATTGTCCAAATTAGGTAACATGAAAAGTGCTAGTAAACTCAGAGTTCATAAAAGACCCCACAGAATAACAGAATTGGAAGGGACCTTGGAGGTCTTCTAGTCCAACCCACTGCTCATGCAGGAAACCCTATATCATTTCAGACAAGTGGAAGTCCAGTCTCTTATTAAAAACTTTCAGTGTTGGAGAATTCACAACTTTCGGAAGCAAGTCATTCCATGGATTAATTGCTCAATCAGGAAATTACTCATGAGTTCTAGGTTGCTTCTCTCCTAGATTAGTTTCCATCAATTGCTTCTTGTCTTGCCTTCTGGTGCTTTGGAGAATAGCTTGACTCCCTCTTCTTTGTGGCAGCCCCTGAGATATTGGAACACTGCTATCATGTCTCTCCTAGTCCTTCTTTTCATGAAACCAGACATTCCCAATTCCAGCAACCATTCTTTATATGTTTCAGCCTCCAGTCCCCTAATCATCTTTATTACTCTTCTTTGCACTCTTTCTAGAGTCTCAACATCTTTTTTATATCATTGCAACCAAAAGGGGATGCAGTATAAGTGCAGTCTTACTAAGACATTAAAGAGTGGCATTAACATTTCAGTTTTGATCACGTGATCATGAGGATGCTGCAATGGTCAGAATAGAATAGAATAGAATAGAATAGAATAGAATAGAATAGAATAG
>BLBF01000006.1:10001245-10012026 GCA_015471245.1 Laticauda colubrina | reverse complement strand
TACAATGAGAGCTTATGCAACAAAGACAAATGCCTTGTGTGTTCAATCACACTTGGCCAATAAAGAATTCTATTCCATTCTAAAAACATAAAAAATGCCTCATAACAAGGCAACCTGATACTGTATATAACCGAATAACATAGTTGGAAGGTACCATGGAGGTCTTCTAGTCCAACTCCCTGTTCAATCAGGAAACCCTACACCACTTCAGACAAATGGTTATCCAATCTCTTCTTAAAAACGTCCAGTGTTGGAGCACCCACAACTTCTGAAGACAAGTTGTTCCACTGGTTAATTATTCTAACTTTCAGGAAATTCCTCCTTGGTTCTAGGTTGCTTCTCTCCTGGATTAATTTCCATCCCTTGTTTCTTATCTCCCCTTCTGGTGCTTTGGAAAATAGGTTGATCCCCTCCCCCACTTCTTTGTTTCTTTCATCAACTAGAATCTTAGGACAGGAAGGGATCCGGAAGTCTTCTAGTGCAGTGGTCATCAACCAGTGGGCCGGGGACCACTGGTGGTACATGAGAAAATTTTGGTGGTCCGCAAAGTAATGTCACCCCTAAAGCAATTAATCCAGGCTGCACCACCCACCTGGCTCGCGGGAACACAAGGTTTGCGTCGCTTGCATTGCGAAGGTAGTGAGGAGAGAGGGGAGAAAGGCAGAAGGGGGACATGCCCCACTCACCCCATGTGCCTGGCCTGGCCTGGCCACTGGGCTGCTTCTTTCCACTTCTTTCTTCTTCTGCTTTTGGCTACACGCAAGGAAAGCAGCAAAAGTCTTTCTCTCCCCCAAACTCCACCAGAAATGACTTTGGGACCCTGCAAGGCCTCCTGCTCCAAGAGGCTGTGCTGGCATGACAAGTCTCACAAAGACTCACTTCTGGTGGAATTTGGGGCAGAGAAAGAAAGACTTCTGCTTCTTCTGCTGCTTTCCTTGCATGAAGCCAAAAGTCTCTTTTTCTCCCCCTGAGAATAGAGCTGGAGACAGTATCCTGCAATCCCAAATAAATAATGATCGATTGGTAGGAAAACAGGGTGGGGAATTTTCCTGCAGCCTTTTTTTGGGGGATTTTCCCAGGGTCTCTGGCCCTTGGGATTTAAAATTATGAGTTTGGTGGTCCCTGAGGTCCAAAAGGTTGGTGACCCCTGTTCTAGTTCAAACTCCTGCCCAAAACCAGAATCTTTATATCATCCTGGACAAATGGTTGTCCAATTTTGTCTTGAAAACCTCCAGCGATGGGGCACCGATAACTCCAGGAGGCAAGCTTTTCCACTGATTAATCGTTCTCACAGTCAGGAAATTCCTCCTTATTTCCAGGTTGGATATCTCACTGACAAGCTTCCACCCTTTGCTTCTTGTCCTGCCCTCAGGTGCTATGGAGATATATCAACCACTTCTTCTCAATGACAGCTCTTCAAATATTGGAAAACTGCTATCTCCCCGAAGCCTGCTCTTTGTCAGGCTAAACATACCTTATTCGAAAGGTGCTTTTTTTCAAAGGCAATTAGACTTTGTTTTATCTTGAAGTCGTTTTGCTTATCATCCAAGTAGCTTCTTCACTTCTAAAGAAGAGAACTGAAGAAGCTTCTGAGATGAGAAGCAACATTTCTTCAACGAAAAACAAAGCCCAGTTGCCTTTGGAAAAAAGCACCTATGGAAGAATCATGACCTGGAATGACTGAGAATCTCCATAGACATCTAAACATTAGTTTTCTTAAGTGGTCATCATATGATTTAATCTTCAGACCCCTTATCATCTTTGTTGCTCTTCTTTGCACTCTTTCTGGGACTTACAGCATCTTTACAAGTATGTGGTCTTCAACTCTCAGCATTGTTGGCTGGGGAATTCTGGGAGTTGAAGTTCACAGACCTTAAAATAGCTACGCTTAGCAAACAGTGTTCCTCAACCTTGGTAATTTTCAGATGGGTGGACTTCAACTCCCAGAGTTCTCCAACCAACATCCATCCATCTGAAAGCTGCCAAGGTTGAGAAACACTGAACTCTGCTATCATAAGTTCTTGGCTTAAAAAAATCTTCAGCCCTAGAGGGCAGCAAAGGGAAGCAGAAAAGTGTAACTCTGCTTCCATCTAGTGGATTCCTTTATAGCTTAAATCTGATTGCCCTTCCCGCATTTAAATTTTTCTGTATTTCTCCCACCCACCCTAGCCTCAAATTAGTACCGCCAACATTTGACAAGATGACAGTTATTTTTTGCAGAATATGTTTTTGAATTCCCCCTCCCCTCCAATATAAGTTTGTGGGTTTCTTGTGCAACGAAATAGTTCACATCTGCCCAACACATGCTTCAGGTTAGGCTCTTGCAAATTTCAGGCTCCTCTGTGTCATTTGGAACTAGGATTACACATTGTTTGTGTAAGGACTTGGGGATCTGTAAGTATCAGGAATTCCTCTCCCCATTTACAACATCTTATTTTTATCAACAACCCACACAAAGAGTAAACACTTGCTTTGTCCCGCCAACATATTCTTGTCTTGAGGTGTCAGTTTTCTTCTTAAAATACAGTGCAGTATCCTTACTCCATTGTGTTTCTGTGCCAGAAATGGTATCCCCAAATAACTTGTGAGGGGAAGGATTAATGTTCTGCTTTTGTTTTTCTGTTTTGCTTTTTTCTTATGGGAAAAAAAAAAAACCTCTACAATTTTGATTCTGCTGTTTCTGAAACATTATGATCGGTACACCCCTTGCAACCTGTCACAAATCAAAGTAAAGTAAAGAAGGACTAGGGGTGATATGATAGCAATGAAGCAATCTGAGGAGGCTAAGGAGAAATTTTCCTGACAGTTAAAACAATTCATTACTTGCTTTCAGAAGTTGTGAATGCACTGGAAGTTTTTAAGAAGAGATTGGACAGGCATTTGTCTAAAATGATGTAGGGTTTCCTGTTTCAACAGGGGCCACTAGACAAGAAGACTTTTAGGACCATTTCAGAGAAATGTTTGTCTAATCTCTACTTGAAAACCTCCAGCGTTGGAGCAACTACAACTTCTGGAGGCAAGTTGTTCCACTGGTTAATTGTCCCCACTGACAGGAAATTTCTCCTTGGTTTCGGGTTGCTTCACTCCTTGATTAATTTCCATCCATTGCTTCTTGTCCTGCTCGCAGGTGCCTTGAAGAGGGAGGCTTGACTCCCTCTTCTTTGTGGCAGCCCCTGAGATATTGGAAGACTTTTATCATGTCTCCCCTAGTCCTTCTTTTCATTAAACTAGACATTTCCAATTCCTACAGTGTTTCAGCCTCCTGTCCCTAAATTTAATTAACAATAACTATTTGGCTCAGTATTTGCTTCAGTCTTTTTTATTTTATTTTTTTTCACCCTAGCAAGGACTAAGCTATTTTCTAAAGCACCTGTAGGCCAGACATGGAATAATGGATGGAAACTGAACAAAGAGAGATTGAACCTGGAAATAAGGATACATTTTCTGACAGAGAGAACAATCAGCTTGCCTTTGGAAGTTGTGAGAGCTTCATCACTTGAAACTTTCAAGAAGAGATTGGATTGCCATCTGTCAGAAATGGTGCAAGTTCTCCTGCTTGGGCAGGGGGGCGGACTAGATGACCTACAAGGTCCCTTCCAACTCTGTTAATCTAATCTAATCTAATCTTATCTAAAGGGACAAAATCCAGAATGCGTCATCCGACAGTTCACTTCTGCAAACGTGTGCGTAACAGGTAACCCTTAATTTATGACCATAATTGAGCCTGCAATTTTGGTCGTAAGTCATGATGGTTGATAAGCAGGTCACCACAAAAAGTGCTTCTGATTTTATGATTTTTGCAGCAGTCATTCGCTGAATGTTAACGGTTGGGAAGTGAATGCTGTGGTTTGCTTATTTCTTATTTATTTTATTTGTATCCCACCGTTATTATTTCTACAAATAACGCAAGGCAATCCAGGACAACTGTCAAATGAAATAGATTTAGCAAGGACAGGCCAAATGAAGTTGTTAAGGGAATACACTGTCCGTGGTGGGGTGTTATTTAGCTAGAAAACAGAATTAAACATCTGTTGACTTAAATTTCATAAATCACAGTCAAGTGACCACATGTGGGGTGCTGCCAACAGCCATAAATGTGGGTTGCCAAGCAACCAAAATGTGGTCATGTGACTGGAGGGAGTTAGTAGCTGTTGCAACTTCAAATCTGGCTCGTAAGTCCCCTTTTTCAAATGGTTGCTAGGCAACTAGTCATACATTGAGGACTATCTGTAGTTGTTTTTGAGACAAAGATCTGGTTCATCTGTGGCAAGGTTATTATTATGGGTCTCTGGCAACTTGTTTATCTAGCAAAAGAAGATTGAGCAAGAAAACCACAAAGGTTAGTTTCTCTAATGAAAGATCACCTAATGTCCTCCTTTCCATTTCTATTATGCTACTATTATAATGTATAAAATGTTTAAAGATGGAATACCAAAACCACATGAATTTAAATAGGACATCATCTGAATCCTACTTATGAATATTAGAAGCAGTAGCACGAGCAATAGCACTTAGACTTATATACCACTTCACAGTGCTTTTACGGCCTTCTCTTAGCGGTTTTTTGAGTCAGCCTCTTATCCCCTCCCCCCCAACAATCTGGGTCCTCATTTTACCGACTTTGGAAGGATAGAAGCCTGAATCAATGTTGAATCGTACTTCTGGCCGTGGGCACAGTTAGTCTGCAATTGTTAGGCCTTCTTGTCCTCTACCATTTTCTGGAGTCCATTTAAATTCACGCTGACTCTTTCAATGACTCCATCCAGGCACCTCATTCTCTGTCATATCCTTCTTCTTTTGCCCTCAATTGTTCCCAGCATGAGGCTCTTCTCCAGTGATTCCTTCCTTCTCAATTAGGTGGCCAAAGTATGACTTTCATCTTCAGGATCTAGCCTTCTAAAGAGCAGTCAGGGTGGATCTCCTTTAGGACTGACCAGTTGACTGATGCAGTCCAAGGGACTTGCAGCACCATAGTTCAATTCTTTGGTGCTCAGCCTTCCTTATGGGCCAACTTTCACAGCCATATATTGCAACTGGGATACTGCAGTACTGCCTCCTAACCACAGTGCCACATGGCCCATCAAGTAAGCAAGTAAGATTTGAAGATAACTTAAAAATTAACATATGCCTGTGTATTTGGGTTCTAATATGTGGAACTAGCTCTACACCCGTGCTTCACTACGAAACTATGTGATCAGGCTTAGTTTTGGGGGAGGAAAATAATTGTGCTTCTGCCTACCCGCAGCGATCAGTATTCATCTGGCTACAGTTCTGTCAGTGAGAGAGTTGAAGGCTGTTTGGAAACTGAAGCAGTATTTGCTGTGTGAGCAAGAAGGAGACAGCAAGGAGCCTGGGTGTGGCTTAGCTCAACTGTTCTATACTAAAGCTGCTTGGTGCTGTGAAACTAAAGCTGAAACGGAAACTCCTCTCCTCTGCTTGTGTTTTGCGTTTGGAAGAGATTTCTTTTCAGGTGGGGAGAGGGAGTAGAACTCCTTAGCATCAGAGCATCATGATAATGATGATGATGATGATGATGATGATGATGATGATGATGATGATAATAATAATAATAATAATAATAATAATAATACTAATAATGATAATAATAATGATAATAATAATAATAATAATAAACAAAATACTAATGCTCTGATGGTCATTTCAAAAAATCTTTTCTTAGTGAGCACCTAGAAGCCAAGAGGAACGAACATATCTGCCAAATTTCAGGTTTGTGGGCTTTAGGGTTTTAGAGATTTTATGACGATGCATAAGTGGTATTTCGCTTTTATATAGAGAGATATATGTCATTTGATGAGAAACCTCTCCCCCCAAAAAAGGAAGTTTATGATGGAGATTGTAGGGTGATATTTCTCAACCCTGGCACTTTAAAGTGTGTGGGTGTGTGGACATCAACTCACAGAATTTGCTGGTCAACTTGCTGGCTAGGGAATTCTGGGAGTTGACATCCACACACCTTAAAGTTGTCAAGGTTAAGAATCATTGTTTTAGGATATCTTGAGCAGCCAGTGCAGCAAATATTCTCTAGCCTTCTAAAATTCTCTAGCTACACATCTTGCCACATGAAACAATATATGTTCCACAATTTATTTTACCCACTGATATAGTAATTACAGTGTAGCTGGAGGCACAGTTGAGAAACAGAAGGGAACCTGACATCTTTCTTGCCATCTGCCAGTCAACATTGACAAATGTTCAACATTTCTATAAAAATGCTAAAGCTCAGGCAGGTGGCAGCTTGTTATGGTCCCAAAGGTAACCAGGTTGGATTTGGAGGAGGGTTTGGAAAGGAAATCAGTAGGGAATGCCAGGTCTTTAGGCTAGGTTGGGAAATTGAAGGGAAAATATATATTTTAGAAAATAGTTAGGAACAAAGCAGTTCTGTTTTACTAGGGCCCACAATGTTTCATGGATTTGTCCGTAAACCATCAGGAGTTGAGTCCATTTTGAAGAAGACCTAAGCTTTTAAAATGCATAAAAGTTCTGCATTTATTTGCAGAACTGTAAAATAACCTTCAGAGGAGACATGGCTGATAGAGTAGATTAGGGACTACAGACAAGAAATTAAAAGACGCTTGTGTTAGATTTTGAAGCAGAAATTCAAATCCAGAAGGCACACACAGATGACTGATTCATCAGGATTCATTAACTTCTTTATACACAAAATAACATTTGAAGTAAAGTTTACAATACCAGTGGTAGATTCTTCCAACGTGGTAAAGGTTACAAGCAAAAATACAAGCAGAGAACAGTTTCAGTGTTGATTCAGAGTTGCAGACAAGACTCAGAGCTAAACATAGCTTCAGAGCTGCAGAACTTAATAGAGAACCATGCCTAGGCTCCTTCCAGTTTGACTTTCCAAACAGCCATCATTGGCTGACTTAGTTGCTTTGCCTATTCATTGGCTAACCTTGTTACTAAGCTCTATTCCAGTTCATGAATATACTCTGACACAGTGGTGGGATTCAAAAATTTTTACTACCAGTTCTGTGGGCGTGGCTTGGTGGACGTGGCAGGGGAAGGATACTGCAAAATCCCCATTCCCTTTCCACCCCACTAACCTGCTTTCCAGCTCTGTTCTCCTGTGTAGGGCAACAAAAGAAGACCCAGCCGATCAGCTGGGACTCAGGAGGCAAAGAATAGATGGGGGCAGGGCCAGTCAGAGGTGGGATTTGCCGGTTCTCCCAACTACTCAAAATTTCCACTACCGGTTCTCCAGAACTGGTCAGAACCTGCTGGATACCACCTCTGCTCTAACAGCTTGTTCCTGGGGAGGAAAGCTGTGACATAACTAAGCATACTAAAAAGCAGAGACATCACCCTGCCAACAAAAGCGTGTATAGTCATGGCTATGGTTTTCCCAGTTGCAATGTATGGCTATGAAAGTTGGACCATAAAGAAGGCTGAGCACTATCAGAAAAGATGTAGGTAGGTTCTTGGACTAGATAACCTATAAGGTCCCTTCTAATTCTGTTAACCTGAGTGCCAAAGAATTGAGATCTTTGAGCTATGGTGCTGGAGAAGACTCCCTTGGTGAGTCCCTTGGGCTGCAAGGCGATCCAGCCAGTCAGTCCTAGAGGAGATCAACCCTGACTGCTCTTCAGAAGGCCAGATCCTGAAGATGAAACTCAAAGACTTTGGCCACCTAATGAGAAGGAAGGACTCACCGGAGAAGAGCCTCATGCTGGTAAAGGTTGAGGGCAAAAGAAGAAGGGGACAGCAGAGAATGAGGTGGCTGGATGGAGTCACTGAATCAGTCGGTGTGACCTTAAATGGACTCCAGAAGATGGTAGAGGGCAAGAAGGCCTGGAGGAATGTTGGCCATGGAGTCGCAATGGGTCGGACACGACTTTGCAACTAATAACAAATAGATAAGTTCATTCAAATTAATTCTGAAGGAAAATTCACGGTGTCTGAATCACATGTTTCAGATAAGGAAAGAGAAAACTTAAACAGGGGTCACCAACTTTTTGGACCCCAGGGACCACCAAATTCATAATTTTAAATCCTGTGGACCAGAAACCCTGCAAAAATTTCCCAAAAAGTCTGCAGGAAAATTTCCCGCCCTGTTTTCCTTCCGATTGATCATTCTTTATTTGGGATCACAGGATATCGTCTCTGGTTCTGTTCTTGGGGGGGGGGTGTGGAGAGAGAGAGAGAGAGAGAGAGAGACTTTTGGCTTCATGCAAGGAAAGCAGCAGAAGTCTTTCTTTCTCTCTCCCAAACTCTGCCAGAAATGAGTTTTTGTGAGACTTGTCGAACCGGCACAGCCTCTTAGAGCAGGATGCCTTGCAGGGTCCCAAAGTCTCATTTCTGGCAGAGTTTGTGGGAGAGAAAGAAATACTTTTGCTGCTTTCCTTGCATGCAGCCAAAAGCAGAAGAAAGAAGCGGAAAGAAGCAGTCAGGTGGCCAGGCAAGGTGCGTCGGACACATGGGGCAAGTTCTCCCCCTCCATCCTTCCCCCCTACCCTCAATACCTTGTGTTGTTCACAATGCAAGTGACGCAAGCCTTGTGTTCCCATGGGCCCTGTGGGCAGCGCAGCCTTGTGTTTCCACACAGCCTGGATTAATTGTTTTTTGGGGGGGGTGCTTTGGGGGTGACATTTCTCTGCAGACCACCAAAATTTTCTTAGGGACCACCAGTGGTCCCTGGCCCGCTGGTTGCCGACCACTGACCTAAAATGAAGGAGTCTGCAAAAGATGATCACATGACCTCAGGGCACTGCAACCGTCATAAAGATGAGTCAGTTTGCCAAGCCTCTAAATTTTGATCATATGAGGATGGAGATATTGAAACGATCATAAGTGTAGTAAAAACCATGTAAGTCACTTTTTTCAGTGTCATTGTAACTTCAGTCACTGAACGAATGGTTGTAAGTTGAGGTGTATACAGGTACTCCTTGACTGACAACAGTTCATTTTGTGACTGTCCAAAGTTACAGTGGCACTGAAAAAAACTAATTTATGACCATTTTTCACATTTGCAACCGATGCAGCATCCCTATGCTCATGTGATCAAAATCCGGACGCTTGGCAACTGGCTCATATTTGAGATAGTTGCCATCTCCCGGGGTCACGCGATCCCCTTTTGTGATCTTCTGACAAGTGAAGTCAACGAGGAAGCCAGATTCACTTAACAATCGTGTTATTGACTTAACAACTTCAGTGATTCCCTTAAATGTGGCAAGAGAAATTGTAAACTGGGGGCAAAACTCACTTAACAAATGTCTCACTTAGCAGCAGAAATTCAGTTGGGTACATTGTGGTTGTAAGTCGAGGACTGCCTAGATGCAACTTCCATTGCATTTTAAAATGTTTGCTCTGTTCGTATTTGTTGAATAAATGGAAAAAGAAATAGGGAAAGAAAAAGAAAAGAAAGCCACTTTTTTTAAGGAGGAAAGAAACGAGGGGAAGGAAAAACTTTGTTTTAGCTAAGGGAATTAAAGTGATGCTTCATCAGTGAACTTAAATATTCTTGTGCCCCTCCAGAGCACTGATCACCTCTGGCTACCAATCTAGTGATCTGTCCCTTTGCAAAAGAGGTTTCTGGTCTTTGAACAGGCTTATAGGACAGCTGGCAGAAGTGCTTGACAGATGCCAAAGAGGCTGAGCAACCAGTGAGCTCTGATCCAAAGCTGTTCCAGGTCACCAAATCGTTTGCTGGAAATGTCAAGATCAATGTGGTTAGAGGGGAGAGATGTATGTGCTCCCAGGTTGAAAATGTTCTTGCTTTCAGCAGAGCAGGTGTGAGAAGGGAGGGTGACAGACTGTGTGCAATCTGGCTGGTAACCATGCATGATGGATTGGGATACCTGCCCGAGTGGTGGCAACAAACATCATAATAGAGTTGGGAGGGATCTTGGAGGTCTTTTAGTCCAACCCCTTGCTCAGGCAGGAAACCCTGTACTATTTCAGACAAATGTTTGTCCAATCTCTTCTTAAAAACTCTTCTTTTAAGCCCATGTCACACTGAACCAACGGATGCAAAGAGGATGTAAAACGGACAAAAAAGCTTGCCATCCGTTGGTTAACGTGATATATCCGTTCTGTACTCACTGCCTCCGTTTTGCTTCCTCTCTATCCGTCCAGCATCCGTTTATGGACGTTTCATCTGCTCCAAAAGTTTTGGGCTGCCCAAAACTTTTGCGCGGAAAATGTATCCAGTTCGTCCGTTCTGCATCCGCTACGCATCCGCTACGCATCCGTTCCGCATCCGCTATATCGGCTAGGCATCCGTTCCGCATCCGCACAACTCCATCCGCTCCAGCGGTAAACAGACGCAGGGAGGAAGTGGAACGGATGCAGAACGGATGCAGAACGGATGCCTAGTGGATGCAGCATGGAAACAAAGCGTTTAAAACAGAAAAAACGTTCGCAGAGGGGACCTATCTCAGATATTAAGGATGTCTACAGGATGCCTAGAGGATGCCTAGCGGAAAACCTATACTGCCTATAAAAAGGAGGAGCAACTCGCCTGCATCGCACTTTCAGAACAGCAGCCCAGCGGTGCAGACCTCTGCAGCCTTCATCTGCCTCTTCCTCTTCCACAGCATCCAGTCATGTCCACCGTGGATTGTAACAAAGTCCTTTCGGCAGTCACCATCATTCTGCAACAGTGCGAAGCCATCTGCAGGCTCTGTGAACACTACTGTGAGAAGAAAAGGAGCCACCCAAAAAGAGTCTGGGTCCGAAGATGGTTCGCCAGTAGAGTGGAGGACGGACTGTACAACAAGCTGATGGTGGAGCTCAGGAGCGAAAACACT
>BLBF01000006.1:9926320-9987046 GCA_015471245.1 Laticauda colubrina | reverse complement strand
ATCTATCTATCTATCTATCTATCTATCTATCTATCTATCTATCTATCCTAACTGATTCTTAAAAATGTTCCTCCTTTCTCCTCTAGGCTGTATGTTGATGGTCCCTTTGGGAGCCCTTTTGAAGAATCTTTCAATTATGAAGTCAGCCTGTGCATAGCTGGGGGCATCGGAGTAACTCCATTTGCAGCTATCTTCAATACCCTGCTGTATGTAAGCTTCACTGTATTAATGTTGGCCCATGTCATCCTAAGATTGATCTAGTGTCTTCTACCAAATACATTTTGTAATAATGAGATTCCTCCTGGAATATTAAAAAAAACAACATGATTTTTATTCAGCAACATTTTCAGATCTGGAATCTTAAATCTGTGTAGAGATATGAAGTCTTGGTTCATGGAAGATCCAGTTGGCATGACCCTGTCAAGCAGGGGCATTTGCAATAAACTCCAGCTGTCTCCTCTGAATGACTTGAAAACCTGAGTTTCCACTGTGGGAGAATAAAAAGAAAGGAAGGAAAGAGCTGAACATATGTGAAAATTGTTCACCAAACAATTTTATCTTGCAATTTTCTTGGCAGTAAATACTATTGCCAGCAGTTTCCCCTACCATACGAGTCAGCATACTAATATATGGATGGAAATACATAGATGGGTAGCAAAGTGGTTTTATTTAGGCTTTATCGGATTTGATTGATTTGCTGCAATCTCTAAGAGCAATTCTTGTAGTAAACCTGAAGTATTTATTTTTATTTATTAATTGCATTTCTGGTCAAAGTGGTGCGATGGCCTAGAGGTGGAGCTCTCATCTCACAATCAGGAGGCTGTGAGTTCAATCCTAAGTAGAGGCAAATATTTCTCTCTCTGGACACACTGAGAATATATCTGCTGAACAAAACTCCGCATTCACAATAGGAAGGGCATCCGGCCATTAAAAAACTCTGCTAGCTCTATTCAGTTGCCCAGACTCCACCCCGTCAGGGATTATGGGATCATTAAATGAAGATGGTGAATTGCATTTCTAGTCAGTGTGAAGTCTAAAAAAATCTGGGTAGTGAAGTTTAATAAAAATTAAAGCTAGTGCAATAAATGTAAGAAAAAGATGCAAGCATTGTAACACCCCCCCCAGATAGCTCAAGCTGAAGGTGCCACTTTAGAGATGTGAGCAAGGTAGGAGCTGCATCTACCTCTAGAAGAGGTAATTCCTAAGTAGAATTAGGAATTCTACTAAGTACATAGGCACTCTAAGCACTACCATAGGAACTTAGGAATTGTACTAAGTATTAAGTAGAAGATATTTCTGAAAGTAGAGTAGAATAGAATAGAATAGAACAGAATAGATCTTGAAGGTCTTCTAATCCAGAAGAGCTCATGGAATTTAAGCATATTCTTTATCGGTGCTGGAAAACAGATTCAGTTCTGTCTACCCTTGCCTAGTGCTGCACTATGTAGAACTGTAAAAGTAAGAACCAAAAATTTGAATTGGCCCCAGAACTTAGTGGCAATAATGCAGCAACTTTAAAATAGTTGTCCTTCTAGGCTAGTGTTGTTGTCTCACTGGCCATCTCATTGTTGCCTGGGGTACCAGCTGCATCTTCTCAGCACCATGTCTCCAAAGGGATTTTAAGGAGCCTTGGTGGCCCAGTAGTTAGAACGCATTATTTGCACGGTAACTCTGCCCACAACCTTAAGTTCGATCTTGATGGGATCAAGGTTGACTCAGCCTTCCATCCATCTGAGATTGGTAAAATTAAGACCCAGATTGTTGGGAGCAACCTGCTATTGTAAACTGCCCAGAGAGTGCTGTAAAGTACTATGGGGTGGTATATAAATCTAAATGCTATTGCTGTTAAATTGCTGCTTGATTTTGAACTTGTGATTTCTTATTGCCTCTCCCCCCCCCCCAAAAAAAAAAAATAATAATGTGGTGCATGTGCGAAGGGATGACTGGAACCACTACAAACTCAGGAGGCTTTACTTCATTTGGGTGTGCAGAGACATCTTGTCCTTCCAGTGGTTTGCGGATCTACTCTGCAAAGTGCATAGCAAGGTAAGGAGTAAGTGAATTAGAATAGAGCTGGAAGGGACTTTGGAGGTCTTCTAGTCCAACCCCCTGCTGAAGCAGGAGACCTTGTACCATTTCAGATAGGTGGTTGTCCAGTCTTTTCTTAAAAACCTCCCATGATGGAGCATTCACAACTTCTGGAGGCAAGCTGTTCCACTGGTTAATTGTCCTCACTGTTAGGAAGTTTCTCCTTAGTTCTAGGTTGCTTCTCTCCTTGATCAGTTTCCATCCTCTGTTTCTTGCCTTGCTTTCTGGTGCTTTTGAAAATAAGCTGACTCCCTTTTCTTTATGGAAGCCTTTCAGATACTGGAATAATGCTATCATGTCAATCCTAGTCCTTTTTGTCTCTAGACTGGCCATACCCAGCAACGGTTCTTCATATGTTTTTGTCTCCAGGCCTTTAATCGTCTTAGTTGCTCTTCTCTGTACTTTTTCCAAAATCTAAACATCTTTTTTGTAATGTGACAACCAAAACAGGATGCAGTAATTCCAGATGTAGCCTTACTAAGTTTTCATAAAGCGGTACTAATACTTTACCTGATTTTGATTCTATGCCTATGTTCATGCAACCAAGGGTTGTAGAAGCTTTTTTGACTGCTGGCTCATATTCAAGTAATCATCCATTAGGACTCAGACACTAGGTCCCTCTCACAGTTACTGTTTTTGAGTTCCCCATAGTCCCATGAAAAATAATTGACAATTGTCTTAGAATTGGTGGTCAGATATTAGGGATGGGCTATGTTCAGTTCGCCATCTTTTTGAATTGCCATGTTTCCTTTGCACAATACTCTGAACCAAGTAGGGTGTGTATCCATAGTGTACTCTTCCTCCCCCACCCCAATTCAAATCTAACTAAAGTTGAGCCCTAACTACCCCTAGCATTTAGTGTGATGCAGTCCTTAGGATTTTAATTATGCTGTTTAAAAATGCAATGGGATCTCAATTGGACAAACCAACACCGTATCTTGGAACTCTTGAAAGCTAACTTCTGACCTGTTCAGGATGGGCTCTGTTAGATCAGAGACCGAGACAGTTTTTGTTTCAGGAATGTGCTCCCAGTTCTGTTGTGTTGCTATGTTCTTTTTTGTTATGATTCCTGGTTCAATCCCTCTAGTATTGTTTTGGACATTTGATTCTTGGCTCCTTTCGAACAGCTGGCTCAACTTTGGAAGAGAATTGGGGTGAATGGAGAAGATCCATATCTCCTCCTTCCCACAGTCTCATCACAATGGAAGAGCCAAATTCCTTGGCTAAGAAAAAAAAAAAAAACAGAGTTGAAATTTGAAATGCACACACTTGCTGTCAAGGTACGACAGCAAAACACAATAGAGTGGCCATCTAACTCTTTCTTGAGGGTGAGGTTAATGATAGAAATAGCTTTGTTTGCACAAATTTAGAAAATATGCTAATTCACTTGTGATTTTTCTTCTTCTTTTTCTACTATGCACTAGCTCTGGCAAGAAAACCGGCCAGATTTTATCAATATTCAGCTGTACCTGAGTCAAACAGACGGGATACAGGTATGTCGCAAAATACAGTTCGCAGTTGAAGCAGTGCTTCAAATAGTTGAAAACCTATGTCTGATTAAGATTCGGAGTTTGCCTCGAGCACCATGAATCGTCCACTGATGCTGGGAGCTTGAGAAATGGAATTGAATCCATGAGTGTTCTGCTGCTTAGGCTCACTGGTGATCTAATGGTACGATGGAAAATATGGAGGTGCCACGATATCTTAGTCCAGGGTTGGTAGCTCGCGGCTGCAAATGGGGCACTTCAGCGGCAAAATGTTTTTCAGGAAAAAAAACCTTGTCTTTTGCTTTTCTTTTAAACCAAGTATGGTTTTAAGGAGCCTTGGTTGGTGCAGTGGTTAGAGTGCAGTACTGCAAGCTAATCCTCCTGCAGTTTGGCAGATCAAATCCCACCAGGCTCAAGGTTGACTTAGCCTTCCATCCTTCCGAGGTGGGTAAAATGAGGACCCAGATTGTTGGGAGCAACAGACTGACTCTGTAAACCGCTTAGAGAGGGCCGTAAAGCACTATAAAGCGGTATATAAGTCTAAGTGCTCTTGCTCTTGCTATTATTACACCTAAAAGAATCAGTTTGGTCTAGAGCAGAGGTGTCGAGCTTGCTTTCATTGAGGGCCGCATCAGGGTTCTGCTTGACTTCGAGGGGAGGGGCATGGCTAGGAGAGGTGTGGCCAACATGATGTCACTCATGATTGGGGCACCTGTGATAGCACCTGCTCTCTGACAATGAAGATGGGCTTTTGAGCCCTGTTTACGGCCGCAACAGCCTCCTGCAGCCCTCTAACACTGAAAATGGAGCTTGGGCTAGGGGGACATGCATGGCCATCTCAGCTTTATTTTCATTGGCAGAGGGCTGCAGGAGGCCGGTGTGACTAAAAATGAAGCCTGAACAGCTGCATGCAGCCCTCCTGAGCTCCGTTGTCACTGGCAGAGGCACTGTGGGCCAAACCTTTGCTGTTTCCATGGTAGCCCTGAAGGCCAGATCTAAGCACCCCATGGGCCAGATCTGGCCAGTGGGCCTTGAGTTCGATATCCCTGGTCTAGAGATTAGGGCACCGAGCTAGAAACCAGGAGTTCTAGTTCCTGCCTTAGGCAGGAAAGCTACCTGGGTGACTTTGAGCCAATCACCAGAAGACTGTGAGTTCTAGTCCCACCTTATGCATGAAAGCCATCTAGGTCAGGGGTCTCCAACTTTGATAACCTTAAGACCTGTGGACTTCAACTCCCAGAATTCCTCAGCCAGCAAAATTGGCTGAGGAATTCTGGGAATTGAAGTCCACAAATCTGAAAAGTGGCCAAGGTTGGAGATCCCTGATCTAGGTGACAATGTCAGGCTTAACGTCAGGAAGTTTGCTTTCCTGTTGCAAACTAGGGATCAATATACCTTGTAGATCTGGAAAAAGTAGACCCTGCACTTGTAGGAAAATGCTAGGAAGGAAAAAATGCTTTTATTATATCTTTAGTGCTCTACGTTAGATTCTGGCCATCCTTATCCTTACTGTCAGAGTAAGCTTAAAAAAAGCAGAAATAAGTAGACAGCCAGTGACAAGAGCCCGTCAAGTGGTGTGGAGAGCTGCCATTCAGAGCAGGATTTTTCAAAATGTATTCCACAGAATCCAAGAGTCCTCTGAGAAATTAAACTGCCAATTTTCTATCACTTGAACTTTGTTGAAAAGAGGTTTTGGAATATTTTTTTTAAAAAATAGAAACAGATTCTGTAGCCTGCAAAAACTTTGAAACCATCTGTTCTGGAGTATCTTGTCAATACTTGGAAGCATTGGCACAGAGGACAGCAGTAACCATTGAAGAATTGGGTGACTCTTCATTTAGATCAGTCTGTAGAGATTCTCAGTCATCCAGGTCATGGTTGTCCCAAAGGTGCTTTTTCAGGAGGCAACTGAAGCTTCTTGGATGAGAAACGAAACGTCTTCAAATTAAAAAGAAGAAAGTCCAGTTGCCTCCTGAAAAAGCACCTTTGGGATTACCATGATCTAGATGACTGAGAATCTCTACAGAATTTTAGCAATACAATTTGGGATGAACACCCTTTGAATGGTGTGGGAGTAGGAATGGATTTCCAGAGGAAAAATTGCAGACTACAGGAACCATAAGCACCACTCAGGTGATCGCGAGGACACAGATAAACCTCCAAGTACTTCAACGACCCTCTAAAAGGATGCAAATGACCAGCAAGGAATATAAATTCCCCACTATCCTGTCAGAGCTGAAGAAGCTTCTTGGATGAGAAGCAAAACGTCTTCAAAGAAAAAACAAGAAAGTCCAGTTGCCTCCTGAAAAAGCCCCTTTGGGACATTTAGATCAGTGTTTTTCAAACTTGGCAGCTTTAAGATTTGTGGTCACAGAATTTTCTAGCTGTTGTGCTATCTGGAGAATTCTGATTGTTGAAGGCCATAGATATTAAAAGTTGCCAAGTTTTATGAACAGTGATGTAGATTGCACAATTCTTAGTTGTCTAGACCAGGGGCATGCAAGCCCGGTCTGTGGCTCAGTACCAGCCTGTGGCCCATTGGGAACTGAGACGCACAAGTGGCAGGTGAGTGCATTTCTGCAAGAGGCACATTTGTGCATGAAACCATCCCCTCGCCACTGATCTGAAAAGGTTGGGACTGCTGGTCTAGACACTCAGGGCACCAGAGTCTCAACAGATGCTTAAGGAAGCAGGAGAATTTCCATATAATCAGATACATGCACGCATGCACAAACACATATTAACAGATGAAGTGAACTGAGCATCAGTATTTTGGGTTGTCCGGATGATGTTCAGGACCCGTTCTTAGACTGACATGCAAAATGGAGGCTGATTGATCAGCAGCAATCTGCAAAGTGCACCAAGAGGAATATTTTGGGCTTTTTTTTTTTGCAGAAAATAATTGGCGAGAAATACCAAGTGCTGAACCGCCGGCTTTTCATTGGACGTCCACGATGGAAACTCCTATTTAATGAAATAGCCAAGTATAACAGACAGTAAGTAAGATTCCCAACTCGGTTTATGCAGCAGCTTGAGGAATGGAAGGCGGGGGGGCTTTAAAAAACTGCATTTGTATGGAAATGAGTCTGGGTTTAACATGTTCATTTAATGCCAAAGCACCTGATGCTTGTTGTTATCTAATATGTTATATCTTGAGAAATGGAGTTTTTGCTGTCAGCTTCCACAATCAAAGTGCTTCATCTTCCCAGTTAACCAGCTGGGTGGGGGGAGAAAAAAAGAAAGTCTTCTCCTTCAATATCCATCAAAGATGTTGCTGTTGTGGCCTGTCAGTGGCCAGCAGTGCTGGCAGAAGACTTTTACAGTGAGGAGGTTGGGGAGGAGGAACATGGACCAGTCCTGGAATCTGGGGAAGGCTCTGACAAAGGTTCTGCATCAGAGGCAGAGATGGGGCAGGGCCGTCCGACAGTTATCAGCTGCCTTTGGAGTCAGAGATCAGTGGGGTAGAAGAACAGCTGGAGCCTGTGAGTGATGTGCGCGTGCACAGAGCTGCCAGGAGAAGGGAACAGCTAAGGAACAATGGTTGACTTGGGAGTAAAGGCCCCTCCTATAGGGAATAAATAGGAGCAAAAGACGAGTGGTATTTGCAGGAGACAATTTGTTTTATTAGTATGAAGATTAATGTATCTAAGTTCGTGACTCGCTTGGAAGCTATCGGCTTGGCAACTCTCCAAGCCTGATGAGCAGAGGTGGTAGGTTCTGACCAGTTCTGGAGAACCAGTGGCAGAAATTTTGAGTAGTTCAGAGAACTGGCAAATCCCATCTCTGACTGGAGATTTTGCAGTATCCTTCCCCTGCCATGCCCACCAAGCCATGCCTACAGAACCGGTAGTAAAAAAATTTGAACCCCACCACTGGCTGATAAGGTTTGTGGTTATAAGTCACCCTTGAAAGACTGTTTGCCGGGACTTTGCTTGATGTAAATGATAGGAATTCACATTAGCCAAATAAAAAGGGTTTTTGTCAGGACAAGGAGTCTGTTTCGTGCTTTTGGGAAGCCTGGGTCAGAACAGTTGCACTTTCTGCTATATTTCCATACCTTGGCCTTGTTTGCAGTCTGTGTTGCTTTGGCGCTGGCACCTGTCTCATCTGCTATTATCATATCTTTGTGTTTGTTAGCTTAGAAAAATATCTGCAATCCATGGGGAAATTTTCCTAAACGGATCTCTTGAAGTGAATGGGAGCTGATTGTTGGTAGCCCTTTCCACCTACACATCCCCATTTAGGTGGGACTTGTGGGGGAAAGTGGAGGAGATGCTCGATATACAGTATTATCTTTGGGAAAGGAAATGGTTGTGGAGTCAGGTGGCCCTGCCATTCTCTAATTGTGTCCCAGAAATGTACATGAGAACATAAAAATGGTCTTGCTTGATCTGTCTAAAGTATATCCAATCTGTCTCTCAGTTTCTAACAGCAGCTGAGCATATATCGCTTCTTGGTCTTTTGGATAACAGAATACAGAATAACAGAATTGGATGGGATCTTGGAGGTTTTCTAATCCAACCCACTTCTCAAGCAGGAAGCCCTATACCATTTCAGACAAGTGGTTGTCCAAGCTCTTCTTAAAAACCTGCAGTGATGGAGCAGCCACAACTTCAGGCAAACCATTTGACTGATTTAATTGTTTTGTTGTGAAAAGAGGGAGTCAAGCTATTCTCCAAAGTACCAGAAAGCAGGACAAGAAGCAAAGGATGGAAACTAATCAAGGAGAGAAGCAATCTAGAACTAAGGAGAAATTTCCTGACAGCAAGAACAATTAACCAATGGAACAAATTGCCTCCAGGAGTTGTAAATGTTCTGTTCAGTTCTATTCTATTCTATTCTATTCTATTCTATTCTATTCTATTCTATTCTATTCTAAATTTCTCCTTAGTTCTAGTTGTTGTTAGTAACATAGTGGTGAAGTGAATCTTTGCTTATCAGAAGGTGATCACATGACCCCAGGACACTGCAACTGTCATAAATATGAATTTGTTGCCAAGTGTCTGAAATTTGATCATGTGACTAAGGGAATGCTGAAATGGAAAATGCAATCAGAAGTCACTCTCTTCAGTGCCAACGTAACTTCAAACAGTTGTTAAATGAACTGTTGTAAATCAAGGGCTACCTATAACCTTCTCAAGGTTATCCAAGGTTATCCAACTAGGATAACTAACCTAGTTATCCTCCCTTTCTCTACATTGGACCTGTCCAGGTATGTTAGATCTAAATATCTGTCTCCTCAAATCTTTAGAATCAGAACTCTTAATAATAACCAGGACTGGAAATGGACTTACAAGGAACAAGTCTTGAGTTCTGACATTTATTGAGAAAATGGTTTAAGTGACAACACATGAATTCCAATGAGTATTTTGGGCTACAGAGGTGTGAGATTATCACTTGCAGCCTTTCCAGGTAACTGGTTGGGAAGGTGTAGCTCAGAAAATCTAGAAGGTGCAGGTGAGAAAGGCTGTTTGGCACATTAATGCTGTATCTGCTGGTAAATAACTGGTTAGAAGATTGAGTGCGGCTTCTTCTCTCAAGTATCCAATTTATAAATTTGCAATTTCTCTGAATAGATTGGATAGCTGTTTGTTGTTAGTTCAGGCTGTGGGATCCAGCACAAAATATCCTTTGGATTTATTTTTTTTTTCAAACGAGGAAAGGCTGCCTTTAGTCTCAAGAAATGAACTTGGTGTTTTTTTTTCAATGCATCTTGTATTCCCTGCTGAAAACACACCAAGCCAAGTAGATTGGTCTGTGAACCTATTGTCTGGAAATCCAGCCATTTAGAACCATTAATCCAATTCAGTTCCAGCAGCGAATTTGTAATTAATTAATTGCATGTTGCGTTTCCCTTGCACTTAATCTCAGAATGTGATGTGTGTGTTTGTGTGTGTGTCTGTGAGTGCAGGGAAGGGCTGCGGTAGAGATGTTGTCTCAGTGGGAGTCTTATCAGCAAGGCTTCCTCATAGCCCTTGGATAGCTGTTCAAGGTTGCAGGTACTGATTCCAAACACATCTATACCTTCTTTTGCTGTAGTAGAGGCAGTCATTTGTGTGATATAACTGATGGAGAATTTTTTTTTTCCACAAAGAAACACAAGGGGAGGTAATGTATATAGGTTGTCCTCGACTTATGACTGCAATGGAGCCCCAAATTTATGTTGGTAAGTGTTGTGGTTTGCTGGCAGCAAGTGCGGATGGCTGAGATTTCAGAAAGCGAGGACTCAGATCTGAGAGGCCTGTGTGTGATGCAGGGATGGGGCCAAGACCATCAGGGAGTGGAAGGCTGCCTTTGGAGACTGTGGAGGCTGGCAGCAGTGATGAAGAGGTCCCTGAGGAGCCTTTGTCCAGTGTGCGTGTGCGCAAGGCTGCTTGAAGGAAAGAGCAGCTGCAGCAGCATGGGCAACTCAGGAATAAAGCTGCAAGGTAATGGCCCCTCCCTTAAGGGATAAAAGCCAGCTGAGAAACCAGAGTTCTTTGCAGGAAGCAAAGAAGCTTTTACACTCAAGCCTTGTGGACGTTCAGAATATCTTGGTTGCTGTTTGGAGACTCTTTGTGTTTGAAATATTTCTTAGTAACTTCATCTAGTGTTCTTGGCAGCCTTGCACAACCTTGGCAAGGCTCGTTCTTATCAGAGGTAATTAATTTGAAACAGCCTTTTAACCATGAAGGGACGGAATTTGTAAAGAATCATTCAAAGGTTTTTCTGTTAGCTCTGTTTCATGTTTGTTTCCTTGGAACAAGGTTTGGGTCAGAACAGTAAGTAAGATAGCAATAGCAATCGCACTTAGACTTACATACTGCTTCACAGTGCTTTACAGCCCCTCTAAGCAGTTTACACAGCCAGCCTATTGCCCCCAACAATCTGGGTCCTCATTTTACCGACCTTGGAAAGATGGAAGGCTGAGTCAACCTTGAGCCTGGTGAGATTTGAATTGCCAAATTGCAGGCAGCCATCAGTCAGCAGAAATAGCCTGCAGTACTGCATTCTAATTACTGTGCCACCACAGCGATAGGCGTGAATTGAGTTTTGCCCCATTTTACAAACTTTCTTGCCACAGTTGTGAAGCAAATCATTGCAGTTGTTAAGTTAGACACATGGTTGTAAAGTGAATCTGTTTGCCCGTTGACTTTGCTTGTCAGAAGGTAGCAAAAGGAGATCATGTGACCCCTGGGATGCTGCAACTGTCATCAATATGAGCCAATTGCCGGGCTTCCAAAATTCTGATCGTGTGACCATGGGGATGTTGCAACATAAGTCATTTTTTTCCTGTGCCTCTGTAACTTGAAACAGTCGCGATTTACAATGTAAGCATTATCTGCCTATCACCTCCAACAATCTGGGTCCTCATTTTACCGCCCTCGGATGGATGGAGGGCTGAGCTAACTTTGAGTCCCATCAGGATTGAACTCCAGGCTGTGGGCCGAGTTTGCCTGCAATATTTTCTTCTAACGACTGTGCCACCAGGGTTCTGCTCTGCTGTGACTCTATTCCAACAGATGCTAACAGAGGCAGTTAAATGAGCTTGCTGGAGAATTAAACCCCTGGCCTTTTCGAAAAGATTAGCATATTTTTAGCCTGTTCGAAATATTTTTAGGCAGGAAACTATTCCATTGGATTTGTTTTTGTTTTTTCATCCTGCTCACCTCCTCAATCCTTTAGTTTAGCTCTGTCAATCAAAAGAGTTGTTCTCTACTGGCACCTATATAGCTTGCACTGATCCTTCTAGAGTTCTTCTGCCTTCCTACCACCAACTGTTTTGTAGCCTCATATCTGAATGGATAACCTCAGTGGTGGGATTCAGCCGGTTTGCACCAGTTCCAGCAAACCGGTTGTTAAATTAAGCTATCAAAGTGCATAAAAATGCCACTTAAACTTATATACTGCTTTATAGTCCTTTACAGTTCTCTCTAAGCAGTTTATAGAGTCAGCCTATCTCCCCCAACCATCTGGATTCTCATTTTACTGACTTCAGAAGGATGGAAGGCTGAGTCAACCTTGAGGCTGGTGTGATTCAGTCTGCCAAAGTGCAGGCAGACGGCAGTCAGCAGAAGTAGCCTGCTGTTCTGCACTCTAACCACTGTGCCACCAAGGTTCCTGGGTGCTGTGCTGCGCTGCACTGCAATGGAGAAACAGGCACCAAAGTGGCCAGTCTGAGGGAAGAAGGAGGCTGCTTTCCTTCCTTCTTCCCTTGTGCTGGCCACTCCATTGCCCATTTCTCTGTTGCACCACAGTAGCCAGGATCCACTTTGATAGCAGGGTGTGTGCGTGTTAATAATTTGCCTGGCCAAACTAACCCCACAGTCTCCCCTACATTGGGCCCAGCTTCGATTGTGCTGCCAACTTAATTCCTCGCCCCTCTCATTTTGTCTGCAGACTGACCAACATGCAGCTCAATGGGGAGGGGAAAACCCCTCCCTCCACTTCCGCACAATTCTTCACATTTCTTCACCTTCCATGTGAGCTCTCAGGAGCATCAACTCTTTGTCTCTATGGTAACCCCCCCCCCCATTTCTCAGAAACTTTGCCTCAGCATCCAGAAGACTGAAACAGCCATGTGACCAATGTGTAGACATGCACCCTCAGAAACAGCCTTTTGGCCAAGGGTGGAAATTTAACAACCGGTTCGCCCAGGGACAGGTTGGTTGTCGCGGGACACTCGTCCCGCATGTGTGGTGGAGCTGGAAGATGCTGATGGACCACATCTCTCATCACAGCCAGCCTGATACCTGGATGAACTGGTGGTTAAATTATTTGAATCCCACCACTGGATAACATCCTCATCCCATCGTCAAGGCTGTCATTTGCTCTGTTAAAACATTGAGCACCGTGAGGTGGAAAGAGAGCTTCTGTTCCACCACTTTGTAGTTCCAATTTGGAGAAGAGCTACAAGAAGGATTTGTGGCTGTGCCATTTTTCAGCAGCTGGTCTTGGTGCATCCAACGCCAAGGAACATTTGTGGCTCTCTTGGATCTTTCAATGTTGCAGGAAAGCAAGCAACAGTTCATTTCCCCCCCCCCCTCCATATTGTCGCATTCCAGCCCATTCAGTTCTCTTCACATTCTGTTGGTTTTGCAGCATCTCTAGGGTCCACACAATTTTAGAATGGGTTGATGAATGCAGTTGGAAAGAGAGAGAGAAATATAACAGACTCCTGCAAGATTGATGCAAGAGTAGCTGCCTGCTACACCGTGACTGAATTTAAACTACACCAAGTCAAATTCCAAAAATTCCTAACATTTAGAGTATTTCTTTGATGGAACCAGTGGGCAAAGAGGGGTGGGCATCATTTTTTTATAAATTTATTTATATATTTTCTTTTTACATACATTAAGTGCTTAGTGAACAGCATACTATCTGGCTCAATTTGCTTACATAATAATACTTTTTCAGTTCCTAATTTCTACCTCTAGTATCCAACCATTGATAAAACAAGTCCCAAGTTTGAAAGTATTATGTGTCTTCTTTTTCTTTTATCTTCAGTGTTAGTCTATCCATTTCTGCACAGTCTAATATTTTTTTTAATATATTTTCTTCTGTAGGTGTTTCCTCATTTTTCCAGTATTGTGAAAATACAATGCTTGCTGCTGTCAAAAGGTGTAATGTTAAATACACATCCCCATTATCATATTTTTTGGTGTATTAGGCCTAACAAAAATAAGTCTGGTTTACAATCTATATGCTACCTTAACATTTTTTCTAACCATGTATGCACTTTTGTCCAATTTTTTTTTTTTTTTTTTTTTCCTTTTTTGTGGCCCATCGGTGGCTAGCAGAGCTGGCAGCAGAATCAGACAGTGAGGAGGTTGGGGAGGAACATGGGCCAGTCCTGGAGACTGAGGAAGGCTTGGATGAGGGCTCTGTGTCAGAGGCAGAGATGGGACCAGGGCAGGCTGGCAGTTTTCAGCTTTGGTGTCGGACAGCAGTGAGGTGGAAGAACAGCTGGAGCCGGTTCCTAGCCTGCGCATGCACAGAGCTGCCAAAAGAAAAGAACAATTATGAACTAAGGAGTAGGGCTACAGGTGGACACTGAATGGCCCATCCCATAGGGATTAAAAGAGGAGCAAAAGAGAAGGAGGCTTTTGCAGGAAACAATTCATTCATTGCAGCAGTGTGAAGATCTGTCTGTGCATCTCAGAGACTCTGTGCTGAGCCCTTCCTTGTCAGCACTACGTTTGGAAATATTTACTTGGCAACTCTCTGAGTTAGATAAGGTCTGTGCTCCTAATTACATCCTTGAAAGACTGTTTGCCAGGCCTGTGGTTGAATGTGAATGCAATAAATTCACCATCCTTTAATGAAAAGGGTTTTGCCAAGAACAAAGAATCTGCTTGCTGCTTTTGGGGGAAGCCTAGGTCAGAACAGCTTTTGAACATGTCCACCACATGTGATAATATGTTCCTGCTAAGGTGTGGGCATCACTGAAGGCACTCAGATAGAGGCAGGGGGCCATTTCCCTAGATTGGAAAGAGCCATGGTGGCGCAGTGATTAGAGTGCAGTACTGCAGACTACTTCTGCTGGCTACCGGATACTGGCAGTTTGGTAGTTTGAGTCTCACTGGCTAAAGTTTGACTGAGACTTCCATCCTTTCAAGGTCAGTAAAATGAGGACCCAGATTGTCGGGAATGCTGCAAAGATCGTAACTGTGTGAAAAATGGTCATAAGTCACTTTTTTCAGTGCTGTTGTAACTTTGAATGGTCACTAAATGAATTGTTGTTAAATCAAGGACTACCTGTGTAAGGTTTCCTGTTTGAGCAGGTGGTTGGACTGGAAGACCTCCAAGGTCCCTTCCAACTCTATGGTTCTATGTTTTATGATTGCAGATGCATGATTGGTATTGAAATGTTGGGATTATCTTGGCAAAACTTTTTTATATCAATGACTAGCTTCACTATGAAAGTATGTGATTGGGCTTAATTTTGGGGGAGGAAAATTGGGGTGGGGGGGAATTCAGCCTCTGCCTACCAGCATCCATTGGTATTCATCTGGCTAGCGTCCTGTCAGTATGTGGGTGAGTTGAGGGCTGTTTGGAAACTAACAGTATTTGCTGTGTGAGCAAAACGGAGACAGCAAGGAGCCTGGGTATGGCTTATCTCAACTGTTCTATACTAAAGCTGCTTGCTACTGTGAAACTGAAACTGAAACTCCTCTGCTTGTGTTTTGCATTTGGAAGAGATTTCTTTTCAGGCCAGGAGGGGGAGTAGAACTCCTTAGCTTCAGAGCATGTTAATAATGTTCTGATGGTCATTTTTTAAAAAAAATCCTTTCTTAATGAGCACCTAGAAGCCAAGAGGAACATATGTGCCAAATTTCAAGTTTGTAGGCTTTATGGTTCTGGAGATTTTGTGACAATTCATGAGTGGTATTTCGCTTTTATATATAGAGAGAAGAGAATGATCTCCAGGTGAAGCTTAGCAGCTCCAACAGGAGATTCAAATTCTGATTCTTAAGCACTCATTAATCACTGTGTAGAATTGATCTGCAGAAGGAGTAAATGGTGCCATCCTTGAGTCATCTTATTTCAAAATGACAGTAACGATTAGGAAGTGACAAGAACATCTGGCATAGATGCTGTCACCATGAAATGTTCCTGGCAACATTAGAAGGATTATTAATTGTGACTCTCCCTCAGGAGATTATATATGGGCATAAGACTTGTGATCGGTCCCGTCAATCCAAGATCGGCCTCGTCAAGCACCAGACCGATTAAATTAATTAGTCACCCAAAGGAGCTCCAGAACTCTAGACCCATCTAAGAGAGACAGATGCCAACAATTAATGGACCAACCAAAAAGGAAAAAAAAAATCTCTCTGGACTAGTACTGTGATGAGAATCTCTTCCTCCCAAAGAACAGCGCTTCTAAGCTGTGGAGACAGCTCGGCCATGAGAACTTTGAGTGAGAAGTAACAGTTGCACAACATGGTTGCTCCAAGCAGCAACTGCCGTGCAAAAGGCAAAGGTTGTCTTGAGGCCATTAAGAAAAAAGGCACACCAAATATATATGGTAACTGCTTTCAAACAAATATGTTGTGCAGCCGAAGTTGGAATGATGTGATTTGGGCAACCAAAGAAAATAATAGAGCTGGGGTGGATGAGCTGAGACCATTAAAATGATCAAGGAACTGGAGAAATTCTCTTCTAATTCATTCATTCATTCATTCATTCATATTCTGTCTGTCTGTCTCTCTCTCTACCTCTCCCCCTCTCTCTCCATATTCAATTTGTATAACTGCCCATCTCAGATCAGTGGGAAGTAAACAATCATAAAACTATATATTGAATCTCTCTCAATGTAATATGTATTGAATGATTGAATGAAGCCATTCAATATACATTTTTTATGATTGTTTATTGCCAGGAGTGACTGGATTGAGGTGGGAAGAGAGGGAGGGAGAGAGAGATGATATATATATAGATATAGATGATACAGATACAGAGATAGATGGATGGATGGATGGACAGGTATTTAGATTGATCGATGGATGGATGAATCAATGGATGGATCGATGGATAGATAAATGCATACAATTATATTCACTCAGAAGAAAAGAACTATTGTAACACCCCCAAATAGCTCAAGCTGAAAGTACCACTTCAGAGATGTGAGCAATTAGGAGTTGCATGTAATGGGTGGAAGATCATTAATAGATGGTTCCAACTTAAAAATAAGTAGAAATTTTCTGACAGTGACCACAATTAATCAGCTTGCCTACAGAAGTTGTGGATGCTTCATCAATGGAAGTTTTTAAGAAGAGACTGGACAACCTATTTTCCAGAAGGTAGGGTTTCTTGCCTGAGCAAGGGGTTGGATGAGAAGATTACTCCTTCCCAACCCTATTATTCTATTTTCTGTCTTTACTCTTTCATCATATTCAGGAGAGAGGGAGGAAGGGAGAGAAACTCTTAGGGAGGAGCTGTCTTTCCCTAATTTCTCCCATGCAAACTATCTAAACTATCTAAATGTTGTGCTTCTCTCCCTCCTGGGAATCCAAACTATATTCCACCACACCTGTTTGCCTTTACAAGCCAGCGAAAGGAAGGAGAAGAGTGGGCTCAGTGTTCATTATTATTGTTATTTTTCATTGCTGACTTTGGTAATTATCTCCTTGGTCTCCCTAGGAAAACGGTTGGCGTTTTTTGCTGTGGCCCCCGTGGAATCTCCAAAGCTGTGCACAGACAAAGCAACAGACACAATCCTTACAGGACAAGGTTCGAATACAACAGAGAGTCATTTAGCTGAGAGCATCTGGGACTTTCCAAGGACTGCTTGAAGACTTGAGTGCAATTTTCTTTTGTTTAAAAAAATATATATCAACAGCTTTACTTGAATCACTTGTACCAAAGCCTCTCTCTTTTTTTCCTCCCTTCCTTTCTCTTTTTCCTGATAATTTATAATTATTGAAATCCAGGAAGCATTAAAAAGAAAAATGAAATACACTCCTTCTGGATACACAAAACATAAATTGAAGTTATTACAGTCATTGGCCATCTGCCCAAATTACACAAAGGCAATTAGAGATGGAGATTTGCATCTTTAGCTGTTTTTTTTTCCAGAAAAAAATCTCTGGGACTTCTGAAATTTCCTCCAATCCCAGGAAATAACATGGCTTGATGGGACAGGAGATTGGCATAAGTAATGGAAATGAAAATTTTACCTTTGCTGGCAGATGAACAAAGCAACTTGAAAAAGAAGGCAAAACTGCTACAGCTTCAAAAAGAGAAAGTAAAGAGCTTCCAATATTCTCAGTCAAATACAATTAATTAGAAAGGGATCGAAAGCATCCCAGAGGCAATGCCAGTTTAACATACATAAGTGTCATGCCCCTGTTGGAGTCTAAATCTGAGGAGGAAAACGAACAGCTGATAGGGAGTGGGAGTGTGGCTCCATTGGCTGTGGAGGAAAGTGGGGAAGGGTAATATCCGGCTGGGCAGAGCAGGGGGAGAGATAGAAGAAGGGAGAGGGAGTTCAGAGGAAGACCCAGGGCCACTCCCTCTTCATCCTAGGGCTTGCAGGGGAGGAATGGAGAAGAGAGCAATGTGGGTTGCATGACTTACGGGGGAGGAAAGGGCCCTGATTCCCTTCATTAGCCACACCTGGCAATGAGAGTTTAAAAGAGATACATGCTGAGTGCGGCAGCTGCTGGGAACAAACGTGAGTTTATCTTGTGTTGATTTCGCTTATCTGTGTTCCTGGCATCTTCCCAACTGTGTGGAGTTATTGCTGCACATTCACATCTGGAATTCTTGCTCCTGCCTTGCCAAACTAATTCCCTCATTTTGCCTTGATTGGATTTATAGTTACAATTTTTGTTGACCACATTTTGGACTTGATTCTCTGCAGCCAAAGGCTGTTCCTGGGAGCGTTTTTCTCCAGCTAGAAAGTAACCAGGACATTGGGGGCAAAGTTGGAGCTAATAAAGGGACTCCTACTGATTATATGACTGTGTTGCCTTTGTGCCATGCCCCAGATCATCACACAAAGGATTTGGGGAAAACATGGCCTTTTGGAAACCAATGAAAACAATTTACTTTCCAAACCAAACATAAATATCTGCATGATGGGAGAGCACATACATAGTCCTCAACTTACGACAGTGCATTAGTGACTACTCGAGGTTACGGCTGCAATGAAAAAAGTGACTTACAACCATTTTTCACACTTACAACCAGTGCTGCCTCCCCATGGTCATGAGATCAAAGTTCAGACACTTGACAACTGACTCCTATTTATGATGGTTGCAGCAACCCGGGGGGGGGGGGAGGATGTCACATGATCCCCTTTTGCGACCTTCTGACGAAGAGAGTCAATGGGGAAGCCAGATTCCTTTAATAACTTAATTCCCTGAACAACGATGGCAAAAAAGGTCATAAAATGGGGGCAAAGTTCACTTAACAAAGATCTGAGTTGGCAACAAAAAATTTTCAGGCTCAAAATTTCCCTTGTCTCTTTCCATGTTAGAATCGAACTGGGATAATCACAAATGATTATCAACCAAACCCTTGTAAATGCATAGCCAAATTTTGATCACACAACTGTCAGGATGCTATGACATTTGTAAATGTGAGGGCCAGTCATCAGTCACTTTTTTCAATGATGTTGTGACTTCAGATGGACCCTGAATGAATGGTCCTACGTCAAAGACTGTCATGCCCCCATCTGAGTCTGAATCTGAGGGGGAAGATGAACAGCTGACAGAGAGTGGGAAAGTATTTCCATTGGCTGTGGAGGAAACTGGGGAAGGGCAAAGTCAGGCTGGACAGAGCATGGGAGAGGGAGAACAAAGGAGAGGGGGTTCAGAGGAAGATCAAGGCCCATCCCCTCCTCATCCTAGGCTGTGCAGGGAAGAACACAGAAGAGAGCAACGTGGGTTGTGTGGCTTATGAAGAAGGAAAGGGCCCAGATTCCCTTCACAAGGCATACCTGGGGATGGAGTTTAAAGAAGAGGAAATTGGGAGGAGTATTTGTCAGGAACAAATGTTGAATTAATCTAGTGTTAACAGTTTTAGCCTGCGTTCCTAGCATTCCTCCTGACTGTTTGAATTATTGCCGTGCTTCTGTGTTCTTATCTGCCTTACTGGAATTTTTGGACTCATTATCTTGCCCTGGTGGAGAGATTGATTGCAGTCATTCTGCTTACAGCGTTTGGACTGGAGTATCTGCAGCCAGAGGCTGTTGCAGGTTTGTGGGAGAGCTTTTCTTCAGCCTGGAGAGTAAATGGGATGTTAGGAGCAAAACTTAAGCAAATAAAGGGACTCATACATGTTCTCTGGCTGTGTTGCCTTCATGCCACGCCCGGGTCATCACAAAGGACAATTTGTAGTGTAGGATTAAAAGTGGGAGACCCAGATTTATTTCCCTGCTCAGTCATGGGAGCTCTCTGGGCAACCCAGTCATTTTGAGGTAAGAGTTGAAACAGTTTATGTCCAGGATGGTTAGGGTCTGTAGATATTTTCACAGCCCTCTTTTTGACTCATACAGTATACAGGTCCTCGATGGAAGGCAGGTTGGTAGTAGCTGTTTTTTGTGCAGTCCTAATTACTCGCTGAAGTTTGTTATTGGACTGGATCCTTCTTTGAGTCCAGCCTAACTCTTATCAAGCTCAGCTGCCTCATATCCAGCCTCATAACCTTTCAAAAATAATCCAATGCTTCACCTTAATGCCTAAAATCCATCCATCATCCTGGCTTCTCAGGAGGCATCCTAGGGCTAAGCCGAACAGCCCTACTTCACTTCCAAGTGAAGATTCAGGGACAATCTGATTGGCTTTGAGCAGCTTTAAGACTGAATTTTAGAACAGGATGAGCCATCATCAGGAAGTCTCAAAACTGCAACTATTATCATTGGGGAAGAGGAATGGCAAAAGGAACTGAATACACAGGTTGTCCCCAACTTATGACTACAATTGAGCCCAGGCTTTCTGTTGCTAAGTGAGTTTTGCCCCATTTTATGAGCTTGCTTGCTACCATTGTTCACTGCCATTAAGTTAGCAACATGGTTAAGTGAATCTGGCTTCCCCATGGACTTTGCTTGTCAGTAGGTCACAAAATGTGACCACATGACCCGGGACACTGCAACTGTCATAAATCTAAGCCAATTGCCAAGAGTCTGAATTTTGATCACGTGACCATGGGGAACCTACAACTGTCATAAATGTGGAAAATGTTCATAAGACACTTTTTTTCAGTGCTGTTATAACTTTTGAATGGTCACTCAATGAACATTTGTAAGTTAAGGACTACCCGTAGTACAGATGATGAACTCTTTAGCTACTAACTGTGGCAAGTTTCTGCTAAGTATCTTCAAAGAGTTTATCAAAGTATATCTCTTTAACTATCCCCTTTGTATGTCCTTCAAGGAAGAGCTAGCAGGGATGAGGAAAGGATGCATAACAACTTCCAGATTGTTCAGAAAAGAACCCACATTGGGCGTGAACAAAGGAAGAAGGACCATATTCTAATTTTTAAAAATAAAAAACTTCAATAAAGCCATTTCAGAAGTCAGCTCCTATTTTTTCTTTCAACTTGCTTTTCTAAGGTGAACGTTCGGCATCAAACGGGAGAAAAACCAGTGTGTCCCTCACGGTGTGGCATGTTAGAAGAGATATAAATATTGGTGTTGCTCAAAACCAGGGTTTGTACAGAGAACACAACAGGAGAAATAGATGCATTAGCTAAGGAAATGTCAAGTATTAGCCAAGGGATGGGGAATCTGTGCTAGTGACAGTGAAAACCTGATTGAGGAAGGAAGAAGTAATTATAGTCCTGCATTCTTGCTTTCCAAGGAATAGTAAACTCACACCTCTAGCCTCAAATGTACACCTTTTGCTTGGCAAGTTGTGTGATGTCAGTATCGTAGAGAAGAAGTTGAGAAGGGATGGAGTTGCAGCTAAGTAGTGTCATCACACATTCATCACAAAGCAGAGGAATTCAGGAATCAGAATAATAAGAAAGCTACAGTTAAATATCTACAGGTGAACTGAAGCTGAAAGCTAGGAGACTTAGCAAAATCAAGGTTCCCACTCTCTCTCCTTGGGTGGAACTTTCTAGCTCAGCCCAGCATTTCTAACAAACTCCAATCTGACAAAGGTACTTTTAGCACCTATTCATTAAATTTGTAAAGCTGCAAATAGGATTCCATTTAACCAATGAAAGAGAATATGTACAGCTTGGGGTTGCAATGAGAGACCCTTGGTGCTCTGAGCTTGCTTGTTTTCTTGTGGACATTTCATTACCAAACTAGGTAACATCTTCAGTCCAATGATGAATCTACCTGTGAACACTAGCACTGAGGATGTTACCTAGTTTGGGTAATGAAACATCTGCAAGAAAACAAGCAAGCTCAGAGAGCATCAATTCCATTTAACATTTTGGGGGATGGAGTTGGGGAACTCAATAGCTTCGGTGGATGAGACGATGAAAAAAGGACAAGCCTATTTGATTTTATTGATTTTATTGATACTTTGAAGAGATTACAGACTACTCTGTGTCATTTAAACTTTGTTAAGCCTTCTATGACTTAAAGAAAAGCTTTTGTGTATTTTCTTGCCTCAAAATGGTGAAAAATTATAGTCCTAATGTTCATTGATAATTGGGGATCCAAGAAAAATCCTGGAAGCCACTTGCAAACATCAGGTGAAGGCTATGAGGGTGAGATCAGACAGGAAGACCGCCACCATATGGGCGGTCAACATATGCCACCATATGCCACCACCACCATATGGGCCAGAGAGGGCCAGATAAAGGACTAGATGTAGCCAGTGGCCTATAACATATCCAGGTCTATATTAAGTTAAGGATGCCCAGAAGTCAACCTCTTTTCCCCCACTAAGAAAAGACCAATTTTTCATCAATTGCAGTGCATTGTAATTGAGAGGCATGGTGGCACAGTAGTTACAATGCAGTATTGCAGGCTAATTCTGCTGACTACCAGCTGCCAGCAGTTCAATTCTCACTAGACTCAAGGTTGACTCAGCCTTCCATCTTTCCAAAGTGGGTTAAATGAGGACCCAGATTGTTGGGGGAGACAGGCTGACTCTGTCAATCGCTTAGAGAGGGCTTTAAAGTACTGTAAAGCGGTATATAAGTCTAAGCGCTGTTGCTATAAGATTCCAAGCTGGAGTGCCTGCCTGCTATTGCTCTCAATACCTGCTCCCTCAGCCCCAGCCTTGACCGAAACATTTGTCAATAGTCCAACTTGGATCATACAGATTGTGTGTTGCTGGAAGAAAAATGTCTCCATAAAGACCATCTTTCGTGTCTTCAATGACCCAAAGGAGCATTTTGAGATGTCATTCTCTGCAGCCCTTTATTGCATGACTAGGAGGGGGAGGGACAGCAACATTTCAAAAAGGGCTTCTCAGTCACCTGTCACTGTCTTTGATCTGTGTTTTGATCTGAATATCATTGTTATTTTCTTTTAACTCCTTCACCTCCCAGTGATGTCAAAAAGCAGGAATAGAGCTCCCTGGATGTAAGCAAATTTGACAGCTTGATAAATAAATCTTGGTTTGTTGACCTCAGGTGAGGACAAGCATGAAGGCTGAGAAACAGACTTACATAAATGTCTGGTGTATATAGGAACACTTGGAAGAGCGAGAGAGAAAGAGAAAGAGAGCGCACAGGCTGGCAAGTCAAAGAATTGCTTGAGTAATGTCAGCCACCCATTAAAATTCTGTCATTGCAAGGTCATTCTGTTTGTTTTCTCATCTTTCTTCTGCCTTTTCCTTTTGGGCTCAGAATTTGGATAGGAAAACGACAATTGTGCCTCCCCACTTTTATTTGAGGCATATATCTTCATACTGTTGCAGGGCATTTCTTGCTGCTTATCTTACCCTCTTTTGAGGTAAAAGATGACACCCCTCTCAGTTTGACCGATTTATGGTTCTGATAAAGAGCCTTTCGCTCGGCGGGATGATGCAGCGAGACATCCTAGTTCTACCCAAACAAGGGGAAAGCTGCCAGACACACCATTAATAATCCCAAAGATATGTCACCTGGACGCTGCTCTTGCAGAGAGTGTCCTGGTAGTGTCTTCACAATGCAGTGTGCCTTCATTATGCATGCACTGCCATACTCTCTGGAAAACTCAGGGAGAGAAATCTACAGAGACAGAAGGAAATAAAATCTCAGGAAGAGAAGCATAATAGCAGCCCGGAGATCAGCTGGTGGAAGCCAACCACCTGATTTTGAGCATTTGCTCTGAATTGTTGCTGGTTTTTTAATAAATAATTTGCTTCATGTTGCAAATTAAAAAGATAAAAACTAATGCAAACTAAAAGGGAGAAAAATAAATGTCATTTATTGTAATTTTGAAATGATGACTAAACCAATGGTTATAAATCCAGGATTATCTGTACATGATTTTACATATCTGTGCCATTCCTCTTTTTAGCATGTGCACCTGTAAACATACATACAAAAGAGGAAAATGGATGGAAACTAATCAGAGAGAGAGGAAGCAATCTAGAACTAAGGAGAAATTTCCTGACAAGGAGGATGATTAGCCAGTGGAATGGCTTGCCTTCAGAAGTTGTGGATGATCCAACATCAGGGATGGGATCCAGCCAGTTTAGGCCAGTTCAAGCAAACCGGATGTTAAATTTACATCTGGTTCACTGAATTGGTAGTTGAACCAAGCTGATGGTCCTACCCACCCTGCCCCTTCCCTCCCAGGATTCTCCACACAGCCTGTTTTGGATGCAGGTAAGTGCAGAGCCCATGTGGTGGCTCTGGAAGGGTGAAAAATGGCCTTTTCAGACATCTGGGCCCATATCTGGCTTCCAGAGAGCCTCCAGAGCCCAGGGGAGGCCATTTTTGCCCTCCCAGAGGCCCAGGGGAAGCCTCTGGACTCTGGGGAAAGTGAAAAACAGCCATCCCAGAAGTTCTGGTAGGCTATGCCCACCGTGGCCATGCCCACCCAACAATGGGCAGAGAACCGGTTGCTGGGATTTTTGAATCCCACCACTGTCCAACATTGGAGATTTTTAAGAAGAGATTGGACAGTCATTTGTCTAAAATGATATAGAGTCTCCTGTTTGAGCAGGGGTTGGACTAGAAGACCTCCAAAATCCCTTCCTACTCTGTTAAATCATGATGGTTTATGCAACATGATGATGCAATAGCACTTAGACTTATATACCGTTTCACAGTGCTTTTGCAGCCCTGTCTAAGCAGTTTACAGAGTCAGCCTATTGCCCTCAACAATCTGGGTCCTCATTTTATTGACATCGGGAGGATGGAATGCTGAGTCAACCTTGAGTCGGTAAGACTTGACAGTCGGCAGTCAGCAGAATTATTAGCAATGCTACTTTTGTGATTTTAGCATCCTGCAAATGTCTCCGACTTTCCCCATTTGATAAATGGCTATGGGAGAAACAGCCTGTGCATAAAATAAAAACTTTACTGGATCAAGCTAACAATTCATGAGGGTCAGGTGTTGTTTAACCTCACATCCAGGGCATGTAGAAAATGACCTCCTTCCGTTCCTGCTTTCCCTTTGTAGGCATTTAATGGCAAGACAGATCAATTCAATTCAGTTTATTACAGTCATAGACTAGAGACCAGAACAAATAAAAACACTCAGTAAATAACACAATTAAAAGGTCTAGTGTAAAATAATAAATAAAAACTAAAATCTAATGGCAAGACAGATCACAAGAGATCCCTATTCTTCACCTTGTATTGTTCCTTCTCACATAACATCTCTTTTGTACACTGGATAGTTTTTGAGTGTTTTTATTTGTTCTGGTCTCTAGTCTATGACTGTAATAAACTGTAATAAACGTTCCTTAGTTAGAATGGTATATGCAGTACAATGTAGTGAGCCTCCCCATGTACATTGGGGAAACAAAACAGCCACTAATATGCACATGATACAACATAGGAGAATAACTGCATCAGGACTAGATTCAGCAGTCCTTCAACATTTAAAAGACAAAGTCTGCTCTTTTGAAGACAGCAAAATCCACATTTTGGACAGAGAGTACCACTGGTTTGAAAGGGAGGTCAAAGAAGCCATCTGTGTCAAAATTGAATAGCCCTCTCTCCACAGAGGGGGAGGGATATCTATCTCTAGTCTACTACCATCCTTTTAGCAGTTCCAAGAAGGATCCACACCCATTTGCACCACTCAAGTGACCCTGAAGACACAGATAAACCTCCAAGTGGCCTCAAGGACTCAGTAAAAGAATGCAAATGACCAGCTGTCTGCAAAAAATATAAATCCTTCCATTCCTCACCATCTAGTCAGAGCTGAAGAAGCTTCCTGGATGAGAAGTGAAATGTCTTTAAAGAAAAACCAGAAAGTCCATCTGCCTTTTGGAAAAAGCACCTTTGCAATAACTATGACCTGCATGACTGAGACTCTCCGTAAACATTATTCATTATAATATTATATATTGTCAATGGTCGTGGCTCAGTGGCATGGTATATTTCATTCTCTAACTATTTTGCACAGGGCATCTTCATCCAGGTCCCGTCTTCTAACCATTTCTCCGTAGGGTTGTCTCGTGATTTCAACTTCAATACCACTCCTCTTAGTAGCAACAAGAACACTTATATACCACTTCATAGTGCTCTACAGCCCTCTCTAAGCGATTTACAGAATCAGCATGTTGCCCTCAACAATCTGGGTCTTCATTTTACCATCCTTGGAAAGAAGGAAGACTGAGTCAATCTTGAACCTGTCAGAATTGAACTCCTGGTGGTGAGCAGAGTCTACCTGCAATACTGCCTTCTAACCACTACGCCACCACAGTTCTTAGTGATGGGATGACAGGACTGGAAACTGCCATTTTCAACATCCTGGGGCATTGCCTGAGAAATTGACATAGTGGCTTTAGAACTATCTACCCAGAGCAAGATCAGAATACTGAAGAGGACTATTTAAATGAACTTACTAGAAGATAAAAAAGCAATATTATTTAAAAATTCCACTATGGTTATCTATTATTGAAGCTTTTTCCTATCCAATAATATATAAAAAGGAACAAACAGTTAGATTTGGTGAGATATTGAACGAAAAGGGTGAACTTAAATCTATACAAGCGTTGGAAGAACAAGGGGTAAAAATGAATTGGTTTTCATATTTGTAAATACAATCTAGATTTGATAAAGATGTTAAAACAGAAGGTATCTATGACAAGTTGACTTATTTAGATAAATTTTTGACAGGGACTGAAGAAAAAGTAATCAAAAAAACTTTATGGCTAGAGTTTAAATTAGAGGAAGAACAAGTAAAAGAAACAATGATTGCGTGGGGGAAAAATTTCGGATATGGGATTGACTTAGATAAATGGCAAAAATTGTGGTCTCAAAATTATAAAATGACAATGTCAACTGCATATAAAGAAAATTTGTATAAGATGTTTTACATGTGGCACTTACCCCCAACGAGAATTGCCAGGATTTTCAAGAATAAATCGGATAAATGTTGGAAATGTCATCAGATACCTGGTTCATATTACCACATGTGGTGGACATGCTCGGATGGAAAAAGATATTGGATTATAATCCACATATGGTTGGAAAAAATGACAAAACAACACATAGACTTCAAACCTGAGATATTTTTATTGGGAATTATATCAGAAATATATTGTAAAGAATTGAAATATTTGACTGTAAATGTTTTTTAACAGCGGCTAGAATTGTATTTGCTAAGAACTGGAAAAATGAAAAAATACCTATGCAGGAGGAAATTATTAAGAAAATCATGGACTGTGCCGAAATGAGTAAATTGACATTTGAAATTAGAGAAGAGGATAAACAATTTTATATGATATGGGATTTATTTTATCGATGGTTAGATAAAAAGACATGGTAAAGAAATGGACTAGTAAGCCTTACAATAAAAGTTAACAGATTGATATAGAATACAATATAAAATATATAACCATTGGATGAATGTATAAGATTAAATCATAATGAAAACTAGAATATCTCAAATAAAATGATGGAAAAATAATCAAATGAATGTTTAATAATTGATATTATATAAGCACAAGCTAGATCGATAAGGTGATAATTTATATAACTTGTGAGTAATGGTAAAAAAAGGATAGCACAAAAGATTGTAACCAACTGACACACTGTATATATATATAATTGAAAGACGGTTTTATGTTTTTATGTTTTGTTCATATGTTTATTGTAAAAAATAAAAACTTTTGTTTTTTAAAAAAAATGAACTTACAAGAAATGGCAGCACCCAGCCAAAGTTTATCTGAATTCAGAAACTAAACTTGATCACATTTCCTCAATAAATGCTTGGGCAGCCATCCCCCCAAAAGCCACAAGGCTGTAGGCTAGACAGGGGATTTGGGGGGAGGAAAACAACACTCAGAGAAAGTCAAAATCAAATTATCTCTGGCTTGTTATCCAGAAAAATAACATGGACTTCCATGTGTAGTTGCCAGGAGTTGAGCTGATTGGACTGAATTTTTTATTTTTTTTACAGTCAGGTATCAGTGAAAGGATTCAGTAAGAATGTCCCAACTCAAGATTTTGTCTGCCAATTGGATACTTTAAACAGTGTTTTTGGAATCATATCGTAGAATGGATTTATTTCCCTGCTACGTTTGGAGCAAGATCTTGGAGAAGAAGCTTCAAAATGCTCTCAGACACAGATTATGTCTGTGGCCAATTTTGTAGTTATCAGGAAACAGATATTTGGAAGAGATTCCATTGTGGAACAAACTTTTTTCATCTTCTACGATGTTATCAGTTCAGAGAAGAATTCAGACATTTAGCTAAATAATTAGATTTCCATTGAGTAAGCTGGTAGAAAAAGCTGCCATGACACAAGGCCAGAGAATCCTAACTTTTTCATATAGATGCAGAATAGATCTAGAAGGGACCTTGGAGGTCTTCTAGTCCAACCCCTTGCTCAAGCAGGAGACCGTATACCATTTCAAACATGTGGGTAACACTTCTTAAAAGCCTCCAGTGATGGAACATACACAACTTCTGTTCCACTGGTTAATTGTTCTCATTGTTAGGAAGTTTCTCCTTCATTCTAGGTTGCTTCTCTCCTTCCATTCATTTTTTCTTGTCTTGCCTTCTGGTGCTTTGGAAAATAAGTTGACCCTCCTCCTCTTTGTGGCAACCCCTCAAATATTGGAACACTGCTGTCATGTCCCCCCCAGTCCTTTCTTTCCCCTAGATGGACTAAGGGTGACATGATAGGAGTGTTCCAATATTTGAGGGGCTTCTATTTCCTTTTATGTCCATGTTGCCTGCATTGATCTAGTTGCAGAACTTGCAAAGTGTTGGAGTTTCTCAACTGAAAAGTCCCCACTTCTTATCAAATGCCAAGGAATGGATTTGATCTGCACTTTTCTTTAATGGCATACAATTCTGCTCTCCCTTATTTTTATACGTTTCAACCTGCTGTGACATGTTGGGTCATTTTATGGAAGTGTGTTTAATTAGGCTGACTGTGAAATTGCTTTGTGAGCTGCCATAACAGCTAAAAGGAAAGAAGCCTTCTTTTTTAAACCAACTGAAATGGTTTTGAAAATCAATTTCAGTTGTTACAAATTTCATTTCCCCCCCCCCCGCATCTGAATAATAGGCTTGACCGCTAATGGCTACTTTGGCATCCTCTGTCTTGGCATGCAATTTTTGCAGGCACTAATTGACTTGTGTAAAATGGGAACAACCCTCAGATGTGGTATTGTTGAGTAGCAGTACACAACCAAGCACTTAGTACATTAAAAGTACCATAATAATTGGTACTTTTAAACAATTTTTTTGCAAGCGCAGATTTTTCTCCAAAACACACATTAAATTTTGGGACAATTATAGGGTTTCAGTATTATACAAAACTTGGGACCAGCCTCCAAATGTTTGTAAATAGAAAATTCCTGGAAAATTAAATCGAAGAATTTTTGAATATGGGTCATTAAAGTATACCGAGCCCTGCCTAATACAGCTGGTCCTTGACTTATGCCCACAATTGGGCCCAGCATTTCTGTTGTTAAGCATGATGGTTATTAAATAAGCTTTGCCCCCTTTTACGACCCTTCTTGCCACAGTTGCTAAGTGAATAACTGCAGTAGTTAACCTAGTAACACGGCTGTAAAGTGAATCTTGACTTTGCTTGTCACAAAAGGGGATTACATGACCCTAGAGGTGCTAGGTGTTAGTGTGTAAAATGGTCATAAGTCACTTTTTCCAATGCCAGTGTGACTTTAACCGACATACTCTTGTAAGTCAAGGATTAGCTGTAGATGGACAACCTGTGGCCCTCATGCCATTTTTAGTTCTTGGCATTGCCAGGGCTCCGGTCGTCACCCCTATTTAAATCATGAGTCTCTAGCCTGATCTTTCTGAGCTTAAAGAAAATTTATTAGGAGTGAACATGCCGGTGCTACTTGGGTGTAGCCAACTCTGAGACACATCATTCATTTCACCCTTGATCCTGGTCTTCCCCCCACCCCAAGGTGTATATTCTCCAATGGGACACATTCATAGCCAAGAGTCATCAGTTGAAGAGTCATCAGTTGTGCTCTCCAATAGTAATCTTGCATACCAAAAGTTTCGGCCGCCTAGAAATTCTCTATGAAAACATTTAAGGAATGCACTACTCCTCCCCCCTCTCTTTCTGCTGGCAACTCGAAAAACCAGAGAGATATTTTATGAATTGACAGACATCACTGCACTAATAGCAATATCACTTAGATTTATATACCATTTCACAGTGCTTTAAAGCCCTCTCGAAGTGGTTTACTTTACAGAGTCAGCTTCTTGCTCCCAAACAATCTGGTCCTCATTTTACCGACCTCAGAAGGATGGAAGGCTGAGTCAACCTTGAGCCTGGTGAGATTCGAACTGCCAAATTGCAGGCAGCAGGCAGGCAGCAGAAGTAGCCTGCAGTACTGCACTCTGACCACTGCGCCACCGTGACTCAATCCCAACATCTTGCTGAATGAATAAGAGAACTGGAGGGTAGTTTCAATGGACTTGAGGAAGGGATAACGGAGATAGAGGGTGGGGGAATTATCCATCCACCTCCAGACTGGCATGCAGTTTTCAGCACGTTATCCTTGGGAAAGTCTTCTACTTCAGCTTTCGTGTGGGATGTAGGCCACCTTTGAGCAACTACATTTTCATTGGGATATTTCTTCAGCTTTGAGAGATACCAGATCTCATCTTGGGAGGTAATAATATTTAAAGAAACTGAGCTTTTCAGATGGAAAGCTGACAGGAATGGGAGCTCACCAGGGATGGGATTAAATTTTTTAACAACTGGTTCTGTGGGTGTAGCTACATGGGTGTGGCCCTGTAAACACCCCCCCCCCATTTGGGGGGCCTTCTGGACCTCAGGGAAGCTTCCTGGAGGCGGGGGGCATTTTTGTTCCCAGAAAGCTTCCCTGGGCCCAGGAAGGCAGAAAACGGAGTGCGGGAGGACAGGGGGGAATGGTGCTGCACCGTCCCTCCATTTTTTGCCTTCCTGGGCCTCAGGGAAGCCTCCTGGGTGAAGCAGTAAGACAGCAAAAGGAATCCCAGCACAGCTGGTCATAAGAACAGCTGATCCTCAGGAGGGAAAAAGAAGAAGAAATACCTTAAAGAGTGACTGGGCGGGGAAGAATGCAGTCAGCAATGTCAGGCATGCATACTATGTTGCACATGTGTGATAAGGACTGACTGGGTGGGGAGGGGAGGGGTTGGCAAAGAGGGGCAAGGCCAGCAATGGGCATGATTACCAGTTCTCCAAACTGCGCAGAATCATAACAACCAGTTCTATAGAACCGGTGTGAACCGGTAGAATCCCACCCATGGAGGTCACCCTGTTGTGAAGTGCTGGGTCTTGAACCAGTGTTGTCAGTTTTTCTTCTATTGCCCCTATCTGAAAAGTCAAAGAAATTTTGACTGTGTGCTATTCAGTCCATCTTTCCAGATAAAAAATGCCTCAAAGCCAGCTTCAATTCATAATAATTGCTGCCGTTGCCAGGAGTGCATTTGACAGAGAACTGTTATGGAAATGTATTGGGTATTGTGAAAATATATTGTCATGAACAGAGACTTTAAATAAAGCAGACTATATATACAGTATTTTGTTTTCCAAGTTATTATGATCAGGAAAGCAATTGTGGCTTTGCTGAAAACTGCAATCTTACAACACTGCTGGAATATTAATTAGGAAACAGCTAGAGTTTTGCTTTTAAGAAAACCTGGAAATTTTATGGACAGGTGGTCCTTGACATACGGACACAATTGAGGCCAAAATTCCCATTGCCAAGCTAGACAGTTGGCTCCATTTTATGCCCTTTCTTGACTCATGAGGTTAGAAGTTGTTAAGTGAATCATTTGGTCATAAAGCAAAATGGACTTCCCTCATTGACTTTGCCTGTTAGAAGCCAGATGGAAAAGTTATAAATGATGATCACATCACAGTTCATCATCTTCTTTTAATGACCCCCATAATCCCTTGCGGAGTTTGGGCGACTGAATGGAGTTGAGTGTTTTCTGTCCGGATGCCCTTCCTGTCATCAATATGGAGTTTTTGTTCAGCAGATATACTTTCATTGTGCCCAGATTCAGAGAGAGAAATATTTGCCTCTTCCTAGGATTGAATTCATCGCCTCCTGATTGTGATTCAAGAGCTCCACCTCTAGGCCACCGCACCATTCGACCACCAGATAGTTCAACTGTCATAAATATATGCCAATGGCCAAGCACCCAAATTTATGGTGGTTGCACTGTCCCAGGGTCATGTGATCCCCTTTTGCAACCTTCAGACAAACAAAGCAATAGCAGTAGCACTTTGACTTATACACAGCTTCACAGTGCTTTCCAGCCCTCTCTAAGCAGTTGAGAGTCAGCATGTTGCCCCCAACAATCTGGGTCCTCATTTTACCCACCTTGGAAGGATGGAAGGTTGAGTCAACCTTGAACCTGGTGGGATTTGAACTGCCAAATTGCAGGCAGCCAGCAAAAGTAGCCTGCAGTAATGCATTCTAACCACTTCGGCTCTTAATAATATTGAAATAAAAGATGGTTGCTATGTAATATGACAAAGTGGGTGTATGAAAGTGAAAAAAGGAATTTTTTGATGAAACTACCTGGTTCTTCATATCTCATGAATCCTGAATCTATCCCAGCTCTTCATAGTTTTATCTAATTTTTCCCCTCTCTAAAAAAAAAAGGTTCAAAAAAAAGTGAATCAGAATGTCTCTATTCAATTCCTGTGTTCCAATCCCCAACACGCCAGTTGATAATTGTTATGACTTCAGAACTCCATAATACATGTGAATATTCTCATTGTCATGCCCCAGCACATAACTTTTATATACTGTTGTTCTCTAGCCCCATCTAGTGGCCGGAGGGACAAATATACGATCAACATATGATTTTATATCCTGTTGTTGCTCTCTAGCCCCATCTAATGGCCAGAGGGACAAATACTAATTATATTGTTTCAAACTGACCCAACTTCCTTACCCATGAGCCCAAACTCTCAAAATAAGTGCATGTTGGGAAGCCAAACTTTAGTATTTGGAGAAGGCAACAGCACAAAGAAGAATCCACCTTAATTTGTGGAACATGGTCATCCAAGGACAAATCCACATCCCACACACAGTATCACTGGTAACCCAATACTGCCTATCTTGTATTTGGTTCTCATTGTATGCATCCCTATTTTCCCCAGTTTCACCATATCCTGTTCTTTCAATAAAGCATTCATATCTACGCACATGGTCTGATTTTTTGGAGGATAAGTGGGTTTAGCTGCATGTCGAGCTGCACAGAGCAACATGTAGAGATGACAGAACACTCATCATCACTTGATGGTTCCTTTACCCAGCTATTACAGCACAAGAAGAAGAACCTGGGGAATCTCAATCATCCAAATCGTGGTTGTCTCAAAGGTGTTTATTTTTTTTTCCCAAAAGGCAACTGGACTTTGTTTTTTTCTTTGAAAATGTTTTGCTTCTCATCCAAGAAGCTTTTCTTGGATGAGAAGCGAAAATAGAAAAAACAAACAAACAAGAAAGCCCAGTTGCCTTTTGGAATAGGAAGAATATGTAACTCATATTCCTCTGTGCAATTTATAAGCCATAACATGCAACATAATATACACCATTCAGACAATGCAAGCATACATTAAAAAAAGAAAACCATTATCCTTTCATCACTCAACCAACTTTTAGCTACAAAGAAGACCAGAAAGTCAACTGTGGAATGACTATTGGACAGTTTTCAGTGATTTTAATTTCATTTAGCATCTTAACATAACTTTTGGATTAATGGGTCAAGGTCAATGGAATCCAGAAGATGTGTGATCTCTTGGTCTTATCTCAAAGTTTAACATTGAGTGACATCAGGAAGGAGATCCAATCCATAATGCCATAGGGATTATAAGGGTTTCCCACATTTTTTGATCAGTTTCGCAATCCATCAGAGAGTCTTGATGCAAGAGCTGTCTTGATGACAGCTATTTTGTGGAGGAGGAAGACTATGGAATAGGAAAATATTGTGTAAACACTGCTCATCAAGTTTGGAAATCCTCAAAAGACGGTCATCACAGATGTCTATGGAGATTCTCAGTCTTCCAAGTTATGATTGTTCCAAAGACATTTCACTTCCCATCCAAGAAGCTTGTTTAATTCTGACTGAATGGTTCTGTCACCTTCTGACTGTGTTGTAATATCACAGTCTACCTACCATCTATCTCCTGTTCGCAATTTTCAACAGCTCCAGGAAGGTTCCACACCCATTTGCACTATTCAGATGATCCAGAGTGCAGATAAACCTCCAAGTGGCCTCAGTGATTCTCAGAGGGAGTACTAACAACCAGATGACTGAACATGAATCTTTCGATCTTCCATCATTCAGTCAGATTTGAAGAAGCTTCTTGGATCTCTTCAAGGAAAAACAAAGTCCAGTTACCTTTGGAAAGAGAATTTTTGGGACATACCAACACAGATTTTCTACATCATCACAAAGTTAGCTTGAGGTGTCAGTGCCAGGATGGTTTTATAAGTGTGATTGATACGTAATGTGTGGATAATTTTCATCCTCCATGAGTAAAGGCTGGGTCTCTTCCACATTTCTTCTCTTCTTTTGAGTTCCTAGTGTGATGAGTCCTTTGATCGCCATTGAAATTATGGCACCAATCACAGCAGCTCCGAGTAACCATGGCCAGATCTGACGAGCTTGTTCCAAGTAAGGGGTGAGGAAAGTCTGAAAAGGAGAGTCTGTAAAAAAGAAAAGAAAATCAGTGGTCAAAGATTTATTTACTGGGGTCAAGAAAATTGAATGAATGGATGTCACCATGAAGCCACCAAACATCTGGCACAATGAGGAGAGCTGCCTGGTGGCTCATGAGGTTAGAATTCTGGGCTGATGGTTGACAGGCTTGTGTTCAAGACCTGTTGCTGCCATGGGATGGGGTGAGCTCCTGTCACGTGCTCCATCTTCTGCCAACCCAGTGTTTTGAAAGTGGGCAGTTGTGAATAGATAAATGGGTACCACTTTGGTGGGCAACTTCATGGGGACATGAAAGAAGCTCCCAACTGGGCTACAAGGATGTCACTAGCAAATCCTTTCACCATGGAAGTACTAGTAATGAAGGGAGCAACCTTTTTTCTACAGTAGATACAGGTAGTCCTGGACTTACAACAATTGAGTCCCAAAATTCCATTGCGAAGTGGGACAATTGTTAAATGAGTTTCTCCACCATTTTTTTACCTTCTTTGCCATAGTTTGTTAGGTGAATCTCTGCAGTTGTTAAATTAGTAACACGCAGGAGTGGGATTCTACCGGTTTGGACTGGTTTGAGTGAACTGGATGTTAAGTTTTCATCCAGTTTGCTGAACCAGTATTTCAACTGACTGCCCACCCCTCTCCTCCCCGGAGTCTCCATGTGATACAGGTAAGTACAGGATCTGCATGGAGGCTCTGGGAAGGGGGAAAAAACAGGCCTTCCAGAAGTCCGGAAACAGGCCTGTTTCTGGCTTCTGGAGGGCCTTTGTAGCCGGGGGGAGGCTGTTTTCACCCTCCTAGAGGCCCAGGGGAGGCCTTTAGAGCCTTGGGAAGGTGAAAAACGGCCCTCACAGAAGTTCCCTAGGCCATGCCTACCATGGCCACACCCACCCAACAACTGGGCAATGAACTGGTTGCTGGGATTTTTGAATCCCACCCCTGGTAACATGGCTTTTAAATGAATCTGGCTTCCCCGGTGACTTTGCTTGTCAGAAGGACATAAAAGGTGTGAACAGAGGACCCCAGGACACTGCAAACCATTATAAATTTTCCCCATTGTCCCTATCTTAAATATGAACCAATTGCCAAAATTCTGAATTTTTTAATCACATGACAAATAGAGATGCTGCAATGGTCGTAAGAGTGAAAAACAATCACAAGTCACTTTTTCTTTCATTTTAAATTTTTATTTTATGATATAAAACATAAAATACAAAGAAAGAAGAAAGAAAATGTGAAATTAAGGGTGGGAAAGGGAATGGGAAAAGGGCTGTGTGGAATACAAGAAGGAAGAGGGAAAGAAAGAAAGAAAGAAAGAAAGAAAGAAAGAAAGAAAGAAAGAAAGGGATTAACTTCCAACTTTTCCTAGCTCAGTACAAGATAAACATACTCAAGCCACAACTTTTTGCTTTTTCACAATAATATGTACTGTAACTAGCCATTTCTATAACACTAAACCTTTCTAATCAACAAAACCAAGATCAAACCTTCATTTTTTTCTTCACAAGCACAAATTCCAGAAGTGATATCCAAATAAGAACATATTTTCCTCTTTAAAGTAATCAAGTGAACTATTCCTGCTTTATCTTCCTTGCTATGGAAATAATATGTATTTCTATTTGCATCTAATTATCTTTATAAACTGTCACAAATTTTGATCACATGACAAACAGAGTTGCTGCAATGGCCATAAGAGTGAAAAACAGTCATAAGGCATTTTTTTCCAGTGCCTTTGTAACTTTGAACGGTCACTAAATGAACTGTTGTAAGTCGAGGGCTACCTGTGTACGGGACAATTGAAGTTAGTATTCCATATCTGTCTCTCAGATTCTCTGCTCAACTCTCATTCAAGTACTATTTCTTCAAGGCAGTGGTGGGATTCGAAAAATTTTATTAATGGTTCTCTGGGTGTGGCTTGGTGGACGTGGCATGGCATGGCCTGGTGGGTGTGGCAAGGGAAGGATACTGTAAAATCTCCATTCCCACCCCACTCGTGGGGGAAGGTTACTGCAAGATTCCCATTCCCTCTCCATCCCACTAACCTGCTTTCCAGCACCATTCTCCTCTGCAGGGCAACCAAAGAAGACCCAGCCAATCAGCTGGGACTCAGGAGGCAGAGAATAGATGGGGGCGGGGCCAATCAGATGTGGTATTTGCCGGTTCTCCAAACTACTCAAGATTTCCGCTACCGGTTCTCCAGAACTGGCCAGAACCAGCAGAATACCACCTCTGCTTCAAGGACCAAAGGTATGGACCTTCTTAGCTCTTTGGGATCCATCAGATGTTAGTTAGATGCTGCCACTTAAGGAGCGTGGGTTAAAAAGGCAGAATTTAAAATGAATATTCCTCTGGTATTGATGTAAAGTAGTTTAGGCTCGCCATATGGCCAATCAAGCATCACAAAAGATAATGGGGTAGAGATCTAGGGGAAGACTTGAATCGATGCCAATCCATCTCAATCAAGTCAGCAGCTAAAATCGTCAATTTTCAGGAAGCAACAATTTCTGAGGGAGAAATAAGGTGAAACTGAGGAATTTGCTTCCAGAAGTGGAAGTACGGGGAGTCTTTGACTTATGACCATTTGTTTAACAACCATCTGAAGTGACCACAATGCTGAAAAATTGACTGATGGCTGTTCTTCATGCTTTGCACAAATTTCGCATCCCTGAGATCACGTGGTCAAAGTCCAGTTGCTTGGCAACCAGCATGTTACAATGGTTGCAGGGTTCCAGAATCCTCTAATTGCTATTTGCACCCTTCCCAAAAGGTTTTCCGACCACAAAGTCAGTGTGGGACTAATTTACTTTATGATCATGGTGATTCACTTCATCATGATCCCCTTTTAATGATCCCATAATCTCTTGCAGGGTGGAGTCTGAGCAGCCAAATGGTGCTGAATGTTTAATGGCTGGATGCCTTTCCTGTTGCCAGTGTGAAGTTTTGTTCAGCAGATATATTCTCAATTGTGCCCAGAGAGAGACAAAACATCTGCCTCTACCTAGGAATCGAACTCCCAGACTCCTGATTGTAAGGCAAGAGCTCCGCCTCTAGGCCACCGCACCACTCTACCGGTTCTCCAGACTGGTCAGAACCTGCTGAATACCACCTCTGGTTTGACCTTGCGGGGTGGATGGGGGCGCATGGCAGGGGTGGGCGTGGCCAGCTCAACATTACTCGTTCCTTGTCACGTCACTCATGCCAGGGGCGCCTATAGCAGCCCAAGAGCTGCCAAAACAGAGCTTAGGAGTGCCATTTTCACTGGTAGAGGGTTGCAGAAGGTTGTCGCAGCTTTGCACAGCCCTCCCAAGCTCCGTTTTTGCTGGCAGAGGCACCGTGGGTTGGTCCGTTGCTGTTTCCAAGGTGCTCCCACGCGCCAGATCTAAGCACCCTGTGAGCCGGCTCATGGGCCTTGAATTAGACACTCCTACTTGAGAGTATTTTTTTTTTTTTTTTTAGAACATCTAAACCTGCCAGAAATAGTCCCTTTGCTGTGGATTATTTTTTCAAATGGGTCTGGGAAATTGCATGAATCCAAAGATTGCCCCACCTACTGTTGGAGGTAATCACCCACTCCATTCCTAGAAGAATGAAATATCCGAGGAAATATTAAAAAGGCAGAATATTTCCCCTAAAAAGAGTAGAAACTCAGAAGCAGAAACTCACCTCTGAAGCAGAAACTCATCCCCCCCCCACCTTTGCTAATGGGCCTAGGCCAGCCTATTTTACATAGCAAAGATCTCCAGGTAGAGCCATAATAGGAATTGCCCAAAGCTCTTTCATTACATCATCATCCAGTCAGGTTCAACCAAGCCTGGGACTCAGGACAGCCTTCTGCATGGCACGCATGGGAGTCTGACAACCAATCAGAATACAAACTCAGATTTAAATCCCAACAGAGGGCATACACACTTAGCATCTCAGCCCTTCCTTCTTTTCTTTCATCTTGAAGCATGTGATTGTCCTTCCTTCTTTGGAGCTCCAAGCTATGTGGTCCTGTCTCCCATTAAACCATCTTTCCAAGCAGTCACCGTGTTTCCAGTGTCTTTCTTACCCACTTGGAACTGAACCCCAGAAGGATAATTCTTCCAATTCTAATAATTCTAATAATTCTACCAATAAAAAGTCATTTATCAATCAAAGACTTTCCCTACTACATCTGACTATAGTCACCTCCATCATGTCCCTGCGTGCGTTTCTGGCATGAACTCCCCTGCTGATAGTTACTACCTGTTCCAATAGTCTTGAAAGGAAATCATAATTACTTTTCCAAAGATTGACTGTTTCTGCAAATAATTAAGTCGATGCAGATAACAGCTGTAATAAGCTACAGCATATTATCTGCAGGATGAGGGGACAAGGGCAGCAAAGGGAAAATCTCTTCCTTCCTCTTCCTACCTTTCTCTTTTCAATTACTTTTATTTACCTTTCCCTGTGACCTCCCTCAAAATTGCCTAGGGCTAAAATTTTTCTTTTTTTTCTCATCGTTCCTGTTAATTTGACATTTTAATTTTGTTTCCAGTCACACATTATTGGTATTTAAACACATATATCTCAAGAGGACAGTTCCTGTGGGCTGTCAACTCTAATTAATGCCAGTTGGTCAACCATCATCATTGTTTCATTGGCACTAAATAGAGGTATTTCAGCACCACCTGATCAATCCCCAAACCAACATTTTAGAAGGAGCTCATTGGTAGCATTCCGTGTGGTTGTTGATTGCACTGCATATTTTTAAAGGGAAAACTTTGGCCGGCTGTTCTTGAAGAGCAAGGATCTTCAAACTTGGCAAGTTTAAGAGCTGTGGACTTCAACTCCCAGAATTCCTGAGCTGATATGACTGGAGAAAGAATTCCCGATGTTGAAGTCCACAAGTCTTAAAGCTGTCAAGTTTGAAGACTCGTGTTGAAGAATATACACAATTCTACACAGTGATTCACAGGTTTGTGTCATATACATTAGAATAGAGTCCTACCCCCTGCTTAGGCAGGAAACCCTATACCCATGATGGCAAACCTATGGCACACATGCCACAGGTGGCACACAGAGCCATTTGTGCTGGTACGTGAGCTGAGGCAAACTTACCTCACTGTGCATTCATACACCTCACAACTGATTTTCGGCTGGTTTCAGGCCTTTTTCGACTCCCAAAGGCTTGGGGAAGGCTTCTGCAGGCTTTGCAGGCCGAAAACTAGTCCTGTTTCATTACTTCCTGTTTTTCGGAAAATACCGGAAGTGATGACACAGGGCTAGTTTTTGGCCTGCAAAGCCTGCAGAAGCCTGCAGAAGTCTTCCTGAAGCCTCTGGGAGGCCGAAAAAGGCCTCAAAGGAGCCGAAAATCAGCTGTGAGGTGCAGTGCAGGTAAGGGGGCAGCGGAGGTGGATGGGTGATTGGGGATTGCACGCGCTTGCCTAGGGGGCATGGGGAGGCACATTGCCTTCTGGGTGTTGGCACGCAAGCGTGAGCGTGCAAGTGTGTGCACAATTTTTGGCACAGGAGCCCAAAAAGGTTAGTCACCACTGCCCTATACCATTTCAGACAAATGGTTGTCCAAACTCTTCTTAAAAACTTCCAGTGTTGGAGCATTTACAATTTCTGGAGGCAAGCCATTCCATTGGCTAATTATCCTCACTGTCAAGAAATTTTTCCTTAATTCTAGATTGCTTTTCTCCTTGATTAGTTTCCATCCATCACTTCTTGTCCTGCCCTCAGGTGCTTGGGAGAATAGCTTGACTTCCTCTTCTTTGTGGCAACCTGTGAGATATTGGAATGCTGCTATCATGTCACTCCTAGTCCTTCTTGTCATCAGACTAGCCATACCCAATTCCAGCAATGGTTCTTTATATGTTTTATCCTCCAGTCCCCTCATCCTCTTTGTTGCTCTTCTCTGCACACTTTCTAGAGTCTCAACATCTTTTTTACATCATGGCGTCCAAAACTGGATGTGGTATTCCAAGTGTGGCCTTACCAAGGGATTATAAAGATATTAACATGTCACATGATCTTGATTCTATCCCTCTGTTAATGCAGCCTAGAGCTCTGTTGGCTTTTTTGGCAGCTGCAGCACACTGCTGGCTCATATTTAAGTGATTGTCCACTAGGACTCCAAGATTCCTCTCCTAGTTACTACTGTTGAGCAAGATACTACATATACTGTACCTGTGTGTTTTGTGCACAGGTGTATACACATGTGCACATTAGTTTGGTGTTATTGTCAGGCACGAAGAATCACAACCACACATTAAGTTCCAGTTAAGCTGATTTTATCGCTCATGCCTAAATCCAGTCAACTAGTGATCAGCACTAGGTGCTAGATAAGAGTAACAGAATTCAAGAGACTTAGGATCTAGACTTAGACCCTTTGTGAGAACATAATGATTCTAGGCTGATTCCTCTCTTGATTCCAGACCCAGGTCTGCCCGTCCTATTCCCGCAGTTATTGAAATAAAGTTTGAACATCTTCCTCCTTTCTATCTTCTCAAATTCTTATTCTCTCAAATATCTAGGTTTGGCAAACCATTGTATGTTGGATTGATTATTTAAACCCGGCAATCTGGAGCATATAAAAACCATGGTTTGGGAGCTGGAGCAAGGCAACAGTGGGTTTACAGCTTGCCCTCGGACTAATTTATCACATACAATTGGAAAAAAAAGGTACCTATGGAATGAAGAGAAACTAGGAATTGTTAGCCAATCAGAAAAAAAATGTTTCTATTTCAAGGAAACTTTACTTTTTAAACAGAAACAAACTGAATTTAGCTGAAAAGTGAGATGGTTAAAGTGGAGGGCAGCACAAGCCCTATATGGAATTGATTTGGACCTGACCTATTTGTTAAAAATAATGTGATTCTCTCTCTCCATTCCCCCAAGACAGAAGATTAAATGGTTTTCTGAAAAAGCATTCTACAGAGGATCAGTCTGGCAGAATGCCTACTGGTGCTGGATGGGATGTGGTGAGAGAGGGTGGGAGGAAAAGAGATCTGAACATTACTGGGGCTGAAACATTCCCCGTCACCCTTGGTAACTGCTCTCTGGTCTCTAGAATACATTTTCTGCCAAAGCAAAAATGCACTATATGAAGTTTTGCAGCAGGCATAGAAAAACAGGCCTAGAGGTAGTTCTTAAACTTGTATTTATCACCTTTCACGAGCAGAGCAAGCAAACATAATGCATACATACATAGGTAGTCGTCAACTTACAATGGTATGTTTTAGTAATCGTTCAAAGTTACAACAGCATTGAAAAAGTGAGTTATAATTGTTTTTCATGTGTAACCCTGAAGCTGACCTAACTGTGGTCATTTCCTTTTTGTAGCTTTTCTCTAAGGAGGTTTCTTTTTGCTTAGTTTCAAGGCTGACACAGCCTAAAGCAGGGATCTTCATACTTGACGGTTTTAAGACTTTTGGACTTCAACTCCCAGAATTCTTCCTCCAGTTATGTTAGCTCAGGAATTCTGAAAGCTAAAATCCACAACAATGGTGGAATTCAATTTTTCTTTTTTACTACTGGGTCTGTGGGCATGGCTTGGTGGGCGTGACAGGGGAAGGATATTGTAAAATCTCCAGTTAGAGGTGGTATTTGCTGGGTCTCCGAACTACTCAAAATTTCCATTACCGGTTCTCCAGAACTGGTCAGAACCTGCTGAATACCACCTCTGGCCCACAAGTCTTAAACTTGCCAAGTTTGAAGACCCTTGCTCTAAAGCAAGAAGCTTGGGGGGGGGGAGGTCTAGAGATAGCTGGGATGTTGTAGCCAAAATAAAATTCTTTCCCTTGGGAATCAAGGATGCTTATGCAGGTGTTTGAAAGACAGAGACTGAGGTCACCTAGCAACTGGACTGCATGCTGGTTGGATCATATGACTGGGGACTGAGGGGTGGGGTGGGGAGTGACACCATTTTACTTCTAATTGGGAGTCAAACCAGCAGGAACTTAAGAGCTGGTTTTCCACCGAGACTGTGCCAATTTGATATGTCCCAATAAAATGTTCTTTGAGGAATGTGCCTGCCTGAAAGTTTTCATTGAAGGGGATGTATTACTTGGAACCTTGACACATCATGCTTATGACCATTGCTGCATCCCCACATTCACATGCTCAACATTCAGACACCTGGCACAAGTTGTAAGCCACTATTTTTTTAGGGAACTTCAAAGTGTCACTCAGTAAACTGTTACAAATTGAGGACTACTTGTATTATGCTTCCAAATGGGATCTTATTTCTGAGAGTCCTGCTGAGCCAATGAATCAGAATAAGGACAGGCACAAAAAATGCGTACTGCCTTGCTTTTACTGGTCCTACTTAGAGTGAGGGATCAGATTACCTGGTTCCACGAGATATTCATAATCGTAGCCCAATTCTTTGGATGAAATGAAGAATTCCCCATTCCTATAGAGAGGAATGAACGGGACCATGAAATATTCCCGGTTGTGTCCAATAGGAGCGTTGGCCTCAGGGTAGGCCTGAAGTAGGGGTTTGTGTCTCCGGAGCCACTGTTCATAAATGCTGTGGGAGGAAAGTTTAATATGAATATTTCAACAAAGAAAACGACACTTTTCAAATTTAAAATAGCTAGGAATAAATGTTCATGCGGTAGTTGCAATGGTGGGCTGCATCCGGTTTAAAAACCGGTTCTGTAAGCGCACGCAGCATTCAAAATACACCATTTTAAACCTCTACAGGGCAACCCCGGTAAGTAAAACAGCAGAGGCATGCAAAATCCGCTATGCCACATGAATCAGCTGAACTGAAAAAAGCAGAAATGTAGGACCAGATAGGGCCGGGGAAGGTGGGCGGGGCCAGCTGATCGTCAGAACTACTGGTTCATTAGAACCAATCCAAACCTGCAGCAGCTCACCGCTGGGTAGTTGGTCCTAAACTGATCCAGATACAAGAGATTAGATGCAGGCTTCCATGCAAATGGTGAAAAGACCTGCTTGGACAGTCCACCAGAAGACCAGAAGATCATTCGAAATTCAAAAAGTTTTGGGCACAGATGGCCCTTGACATAACAACCTGTCAGCTAGCCTGCTTGCTTGCTGCCACAGAAAAAGGGGGCAGGGATCAGTGGAGAAATTTTCATTGCAGCTTTGCAACTACGGCCTGGGCTTTGCTTATCTCTGCAAGGTCATTTCTTCTAGTTTTGGTATGCAGGAGCCCTGTGATTACCTAGCTAAAAGGGGGTTGGTCTATATCAGGGGTCAGCAACCTTAAACAGTCAAAGAGCCACAAAGGTGCTAACCAGAAGCCCCCCACCCCCCAATTCAATTCTGGAGCTGACCGGAAGTCCATTTTCCCCACCATAGAGTCTCCTCTTTCCTCTGCCTGTCCTAACCGAAAGCCCGATCAATTGTGGAGCCGACTGGAAAACCCGTCCCTTTGCCATAGAGTCTCCTCCTGCTGCACCGTGTTTCTCCCCCACAAACGGAAGCTTCTCTCAAAATTGTGTCAGCCAGCAACAAGGAGCCACAGCAGAGGGATGAGAGAGCCATATGTGGCTCCAGAGCCGCGGGTTGCCAACCCCTGGTCTATATAGTTTATTTCAAGTTGCTGTTTTCGCACGCTTTGCTTCAGAGCTTGTCTGAAACTTCTTGTTTTCAGTTCGTTCCTGGTGAAAGTGCTTTTCTCTAAATCTATGGAGCTAAGGATTTTTCTTTCCAAGGAAATGGACAGTCCATCATGGTTTTAAATAAGCTTAGTCATGTGAGTGACTTGATTTTATGAGCTTTTTTGCAGTGGTCATCAAGTGAATATGGCAGTCATAAAACTAATGCAGTATTCATTACATGAATGCCATGACTGTTAAGCGGACGGATTATTCGCTATGGCACAGTTTTGCTAAAAATTGCAATTAAGTTGTGGTCTTCGGCAAAAACATCCTTAGAGGTGGTCATGTGATTGTGGGGTTCTGCAAATGGGCACAAATGTTGTGTTTCTGAGTGTCTGTAGTGTGATCATGTGTCTACAGCAGAGATTATACTACCTGAGGCTTCTCTGAAAACAACAACTGAATGAAAAACTGCTGGTGACCTTCTACCGCTGCACCACAAAGAGTATTTTAACTTACTGCACCTCTGTATGGTTTGTCAATTGCACAGAGGCAGATAGGAAAGCACTCAAGAGAGTTAATGTCATTGCCCAGAAGATCATGGGTTGCCCTCTCCCCACTTTGGAAGAGCTTTATAGCTCCCGCTGCCTTAAGAAAGTTCAAAATATTTCCAAAGATCCATCTCATCTTAGGAACCCTTTTTTTTTTTTTTTTGAACTATTACCATCTGGCAGACAGTACAGAATAATAAAAACAAGGACAAATTGGCTGAAAAACAGCTTCTATCCCAGGGCAGCAGCTCTGTTGAATTCTGCTGTGTAGTGCAGTGTTGGTGTGGTGTCGGGTGTTTTCAATTCAATGTGTGGAGTGTGTGAAGGATGTGAGTTTGTGTTTATTTTCAAGGCCATGATGTGCACTGAAGACAGTGTTTGATTTCGTTGTACGAGGTGCAATGACAATAAAGTAAACAACGAAACTAAACTACTTGGGAGGGCAGCCATGAGCACTTTGAAAATGAATGATAGCTCCCTTCCTCCAGGTATGTCATAACTTTGAATGTCACTAAACCAGGGCTGTCAAACTTCTAGTCCGTTGGCCCGATGTGTCACACACTAGCCATGCCCACACTGGGTTTAGCGAAGGGGGAAAAAGTCCCAACATATCACATGATGCTGCCATGACAATATGAGTTTGACAAACCTTCACTAAACTTTCAAATAAACTCTACAGGTAGTCTTCAACTTACAGCTGTTTGTTTAGTGTCCATTTGAAGTTACAACAGCACTAAAAAGTGGCTTATGACCATTTTTTCCACACTTAATGACCATTGCAACATCCCGTATGGTCATGGGATCAAAATTCGGACAGTTGGCATCTGGCAGTGACCAGGGGTCATGTGATCTAATTGCCATATGCACCCTTCCCTTATTTACTTTATGACCATGGTGATTCACTTAATCATCATTTCCTTTTAATGATCCCATAATCCCTGGTGGAGTGGATTCTGGACAACTGAATAGAGCTAGCAGAGTGTTTTAATGGCCAGATGCCCTTCCTGTTGCCAATGTGGAGTTTTGTTCAGCAGATATATTCTCATTGTGTCCAGAGAGAGAAATATCCGCCACTACCTAGGATCAAACTCACAGCCTCCTGATGATGAGGCGAGAACTCCACTGCATCACTCATGGTGATTCACTTAATGATGATGGGAAAAAGCCAAAAAAAATTTGGACACAATCCATTTCATGACTGCACGTGATCTAAAATTAGAGGCGTTTTTCATTTTGTTCCCTTGGAATCAACACTTTGCAGTAAATATGCAGACTAGATAATTCTTCCTCCTTTTAGAATTGTCAACTGCAGTTCACCAACGAAAGAGTATCTGTGAGATAGCCATGGGGAAAACCCTATACAAAACCATGTAGTCCTCGACTTACAACAGTTCACTTAGTGACCATTCAAAGTTATAAAGGCACTGAAAAAAGTGAGGTATGACCATTTTTCACATTTATGACTGTGATAGCATCCCCTTGGTCACAGGATTTCCATTCGGATGCTTGACAACTGACTCACATTTATGACGGTTGCAGTGTCCCAGAATTTTGTGATCCTCTTTTGCAACCTTCTGACAAGTAACATCCAAAGGGAAGCCAGGTCCACTTAATAACTGTGCTACAAACTTTAACAACTGCAGTGATCCACTTAATGACTGTGACAAGAAAGGTCATAAAATGGGGCAAAACTCATTTAACAACTACCTTGCTTTGCAACGAAAATTGTGGGCTCAGTTGTGGCTGTAAGTTATATTGCTCCTAAATGGGAAGTCTCTGGACTTCTTAGTAAACTACATTTCTTTTTGTCTCAATAAATCTTATTAATGTGACACTGTGAGATTGGTGGCTGGGAAAGAATTGCTTTTGGGCTCTGCCAAGGAACCTGACCAATCACCATGAATAATAATGAAAGCAAAATAAAACAAGTCCAACAGAAGCTCAAGAATTGCTTTACTGTTGAAAGCTAACAAAGAAACAGCAATGTGATGATCCTTAGGAACTGCACCTTGGAAAGACCTTGTGAAGTGGAGATGTGGCAAGAGTGTTTTTCTGCAGGAAATATTATTATTATTACTACTATTACTATTATTATTATTGTTGTTGTTGTTGTTGTTGTTGTTATTTTTGTTCAAAATTACACATCTCTGTTTACATTGTTAACAGTATTGTGTCATCTATATGACATATATTTACATTTATTTCTATACATTAATCCTTAGTCCTATATTCTATCCACTTATACCATCTATCCCATACTGCATAGTATTCTGATTCCTCCTTGCCTTTTAGTTCTCTTGTAACTTTGTCCATCTCGGCACATTCTCATATTTTTTGTATTAATATCTCTTCGAATGGTATGTTTTCGAATTTCCAATCCTGCGCAAAAAACTATTCTCGCTGCTGTTATTATATGCAATATGATGTATTGGATTTGTTTGCTAAATTTCCCTTTAAATATTCCTAGTAAGAACAGTTCAGGTTTAAATTCTGTTTGATGTTCTGTTATCTCCTGTAACCATCTTTGTACTTTCATCCAATATTCTCTAGCTTTGAGGCACTGCCACCACGTATGAAAACATGTTCCATCTTTCTGTTTACCTTTCCCCAGTACCCTGAACGTTATGGCTTCTCGACTTTGTGGTTTAATTACTTCTGGAGTTACACACAGGTAACAGTTTCAAAAATGAAATGAGACAACCGCACAATCCATGCACAAACATTCATGTTTTCTGCCTTGTGCATCCACATGTTCGGTAAGTACATGGCAAAATGGATGGCCTGTGCCCATTTTATTCTCACTTCCCATGAGTTTTGCACATCAATGTCATCAGTAGGTTCCTGGTTGTACTGCTCAGAGGCACAGCTACACTTCATGCTTTTTGCCTTGTTTCTGTGCGGTTCAGATGAACCCATCCACATGTTCAATAAAAGGTAAAGGTTTCCTCCAACCAGTTGTGTCTAACTCTAGGGGATGCTGCTCGTCTCTGTTTCTTAGTTGAAGGAGTCTGCATTATCCAAAGACTCTTTCCATAGTCATATGACCAGCATGACTATATGCTGAGGAACATGGAATGCTGTTAATTTTCCACTGAAGTGGTACCTATTTATCTACTCACATTTTCATGCTTTCGAACTGCTAGAAGGGCTGGAGCAAGGAATGGGAATTCACCCCGTTGTGCAGAGCTTGGGTCTCGAACCCAGGCGGTCAACTTTACAACTGACAAGCTTGGCATCTTTAACCACTGAGCCATTGCACCCCCTTCATGTTTAATAAATGCATGGAAAAATGGGTGATGCACGCTCATGTATTCTAACTTCCCATGGGTTTTGCACATCAGTGCGGTCAATAGGTTCTTGCTTATATACAGCAGCTCAGGGCCATGGTTACATTTGCCCTAAAGTGAGTGGTAGCAATGAGGGCTTCTAAATTTCTCGCCTTCATTTAGCCAACGAGCAGGCAAAGGACCACAAGTGAATCTGTTCACAATAGGATTCGAGAGATCTAATAATAACTGATGCATTCTGATCTCACAGTTTAGGGTCAATTTGATGAACTGGAGCATAATCAGAGTATCATGCACAATTTCTTAAATTGTCAAAGATTTATAAGGAATATCAAATAAGAGCTGGAGATGGAATCAACAGAACCAATCAATTTTATTATGTTTGGTGAACTGCCAAGAAGTACTGGGATCAGATATAACAGAACAAAAGAGTTGGAAGGGACCTTGGAGGACTTCTAGTCCAACTCACTGCTCAAGTAGGAGACCCTCTACCATTCCAGATAAAAGGCTGTCCAGTTCTCTTCTTAAAAGCCTCCATTGATGGAGCATTCACAACTTCTGGAGGCAAGCTGTTCCACTGGTTAATTGTTCTTACTGTTAAGAAATGTCTCCTTATTTCTAGGTTGGAACTCTCTTTGATTAGTTTCCATCCACTGGTTTTTGTCTTGCCTTCTGGTGTTTGGAAAATAGGTTGACCTCTTCTTCTTTGGAGCAGCCCCTCAAATATTGGAAGACTGCTGTCATATCAGCCCTAGTCCTTCTTTTCACTAGACATACCCAATTCCTGCAACATTTTTCATATGTTTCAGCCTCCAGCCCCCTAATCATCTTTGTTGCTCTTCTCTGCACTCTTCCCAGAGTCTCAACATTTTTATGTCATGGTGACCAAAACTGGATGCAGTACTCTAGGTGTGGTCTTACTAAGGCTTTACAGAGTTGTATTACTACCTCACTTGATCTTAATGTTGTCAAGGTTGAGAAATATTACAGTATTTTACACCCTTGATGAATTTTTAGCCTCAAAATGAGAGGGAAATTGTTAAATCCTGAACAGCATTCCTTGTTGTGTTATAGCAAATTAGCTACCTAGGGCACAGACTAGGGAAATTACCATACCAGATTTTTAATGAGTAATTTGAATATTAAAGGGAATATTAATTACTGAAACAGTGGCACAATTGTCTTGCGATTTCCAGCTCAGCTGATTTTTTGCCAGACGGAGTTTGTCTCTAACTTCCATTTCGACTTTCCCTGCTCAGGGTCGAGATGGCTGGAGGAGGAATTAAATTCTTCACTGTGAGAATTTATGAACTTAGGGCACGTGCTTTTCATTTAGCGTAAAGTAATCCTATTAGCCAATATGGACTAAGGAACTTTCTTTGCAGGAATGAAATTAACATGCCAGGAAAACAAAATAAAATATATTTTAAAATTCATCAACAATTAACTCCATAAAGCTTTACAAAAGCTGCATAGAAATACCCTGTTTCTCCAACAATATGGCCTCCACCAATAGAAGAGAAATGGGAAGGGAAGGGGGGAGAAAACTTGCCTTTAGGGGCACCATGCTGGTAACCTAGGTTAGAATACCCTGATCTACTACCGATAGAACATCGGCCTATAGGAGCTCCCTGAAGGCAGAGTCCCCAGCCGCTTCAGGGCGCGGCCTGGCTGCCCGTGTCTCCTCGCCATTCGGCAGTCTCTTTCGGGCGATGGAAGCTCCCCAAGTGCAGTCATCAGCCACTTCGTTCGGCCGGTAAAAGCGGCCTCAGAGCGAGGGGAGTGTGTGTGTGTGCGCTTGCGCCAAGGCCGCTCCTACCGGCCGATCGAAGTGGCTGATGACTGCACTTGGGGAACTTCCATCGCCTGAAAGAGACTGCCGAATGGTGAGGGGACACCGGCAGCCACGCGTCACCCCGAAGCGGTTGGGGACTCTGCCTTTGGAGAGCTTTCAGCAGCCGATAGAAGTGGCTTTGCGGTGAGGTACGTGCGTATGGGCCGCTCTAGGTGGGGGAAGGAAATTAAGTCACCCCTGAAAAGACAGCCTAGCTGTTTTTTCGGGGGTCAAAAAAAAATAAGGCCCGGCCTTATTTTGTGAGAAACGCGGTCGGTTGGATTTAATAACTGAAAATGATCGTGTGGTTTTTTTTTTTTTTTTAAATGTTGCAGATCTTGTTACTCCTGGCAATGCAATGAAGACTACTTAATGAAACGTGGGACTTTATATTTTATAGGTATCTCTCTACCCATCATGCTATTTCCACTGGGGGTAAGAATAAAGGAGGAAAAAAGTAGTAACCCAAAGCAATTAGAGATTATTTAAAGGTAAAAAAAATCTGATTTATGCCAACACCATTGACTATCGTTCTATATAACTTTCAGTGTTTATAACCCTTCTTAGCTTCCATCACATCCATACTTATGCTTTGATCATTTCATTTTGTTCTTTCGAGCTTTCTAATTGAAGAATTAAATTAAATTTTAAAAGAAGTCAGAGCTGATTATCAACATTCTTTTGTCATCTTTTATTCATGCCAGGAGAATAGACACAAAACTCTTCAGTCACCTGGCAAAACCTTCTTTCCAATTTTGGCTTGGTTTTATTTTATTGTTTAGACTTTTCCTTGTTTCCTTCTCCACTATTTTTCCCAGGTGATCCCTTCTGAGCTAGCAATATTTAAGTCACAAGAGAGAAATCTCCTATAGATTTCTATTTATAGAGTATGGTCCTATATGAATTTCTTTCCTTCCCACCACCTTCCAATCCCTTTTAGCATAGTGCAATATTAATGCAATATTGGGTTTTCAATTCAATTGTATAGAATGTGAAGGATGTGTGTGTTTTATTTTTATAGTTATGATGTACAATGCAGATGGCATTTAATTCCGTTGTACAAGGTGGAATATCAATAAAGTAAAGTAAACTTCAAATTAAACTTTCCTTCCTTCCTCCCTTCCTCCCTCCCTCCCTTCCTTCCTTCCTTCCGAAATTAAAACCCACCCCTCTTCTAGAAAAATGACATCTTTTAAGATATACTAAAAAGGCAGAATATTTCCCCTAAAAGAGAATTAGAAACTCAGAGAGGCAGAAACTCCCCCCTCCCCCAATCTTTGCGAATGGACCATTAAGGTCTGGGGCAGTCTATTCTACATAACAAAGATCTCCAGATAGAACTATAGGAATTGCCTAAAGCCTTTTCATTACATCATCATCCAGCAAGACTCAACCATACCTGGGACTCAGGACAGCCTACAGAGTTGCTCCTGCCTGGCCCCGTGGGAGTCTGACAACCAATCAGAACACAAGCTCAAATTCAAATCCCAACAGAGGGCGTAAAACCCAGCACTTTCAGCATTCCCCCCCCCCCCCCCTTTTTTTTTTTTTTTTTTGCTTAGGAGATCCAACGCATGTGATCCTATCTACCATTAAACCATCTTTCAAAACAGCCTCCATGTTTCCAGTGTCTTCAGTTCCCCACTTGGAACTGAACACATTTCTTCCAACACTTCCTCCCTCCCTCCCTCCCTCCTTCCTTCCTTTTTATATTTTGAAAAATGTCAATGATTATTTACTGCTCTGTATGCTGATGATTTACTGTATGAAATATTTTTTAACAATTGTTTCTCTTGAACATTAATCCTGTTTTCATTTATTCATTTATTTTGGATTGCCAGGATAGCAGTCTTCCAATATTTGAGGGGCTGCCACAGAGAGGAAGAGGTCAAGCTGTTTTCTAAAGCAACTGAAGGCCAGACAAGGAATAATGGATGGAAACTGAACAAGGAGAGATTTAACCTGGGAATAAGGAGAAACTTTCTGACAGTGAGAACAATCAACAATTGAAACAGAAGTTGCCTTCGGAAGTTGTGGGAGCACCATCACTTGATACTTTCAAGAAGAGATTGGACTGCCATTTGTCAGAAATCATGTAGGGTCTCCCATTTGGGTGGAGGGTTGGACTAGATGACCAATAAGGTCCCTTCCAATTCTGATTATCTGTTATCTGTTGTCAGTTGAGGACTACCAGCAAGCAACATCCTCAATTCTCCAAAAAAAAAAAAAAGTAATGCTGTTGGAAGCCCCAAGTCATCATAGAGGCTAGCCCTACCTCACAGGGATATTGTTCTGGCAATAAAACAAAGGGTGATCTCTTCATAAGGATTTTTGAGTTCCTGGATCAAATGAGATTATAAACCCAACCAGCCAACTAACCAGTAGTGGGATTCAATTTTTATTTTTACTACCGGTTCTGTGGGCGTGGCTCGGTGGGCATAGCAGGGGAAGGATACTGTAAAATCCCCAGTCAGATTTTTTCAAGGGGGGGGGACGCCTGTCAGCTTTGGAAGCCATATTAGCACCAGACGCTTCCACACTGCCATGTTCTTGAGTCTGGGAAAATGGGAGGGGGGAATTTCTTGGAGCGTATGTGGTTAGACATAATAGCATTCTTCTTCTAAGTCAAAGTCATGTTATTTCTGCACCTGGTTGAGGAGTGGTTGAGGGAACATCTCAAGTTGGGACAGATGGTGATTGGGGCATGTGATGCAATGAGGGCTTCAGGAAGTGAATTTGTAATATTTTATTTATTGAAGGGAAACCCAGAACTTTCAGATTCGGGATTTCCCAGATGTGCCAGTTTACTACTCTAATAAAAGGAACCCTTGAGAAGATGTCTGTCTCAGAGTTATTGCTTGGAATTGAGATTTTCTGGAACACTGACATGTGGTATTTGCCGGTTCTCCAAACTACTCAAAATTGTTGCTACCAGTTCTCCAGAACTGGTCAGAACCACCTCTGCAAACCAACCAATCCAGAAAAAAAAAAAAAGACTAAAAATTGAATATCAGAAATGCATCTCTCTGCTGACCTTAACCTCCAGGGGTGCTTATTTTGAGGCTAGAAGTCCCCCAGGCAATCAACTCTCAAGCCAAAACCAGCAATTTGTCCCAACTGTGCACAGGAAATTATGGCAAATAACCAACACAACACAGTACATGGAGCTTCATACTAATTTTCAAGGAGTTAATCACTTATTTCGGCCATTAGCTGGCAATTCTAGGCAGAGGGCCAGAGGTTAGTCTGCTACATTTTGGAAATTCAATTTGTTGTGCATTCCAATAAACATTGCTTCTCAGGTTGATGGGATTTAAGTTAGTCTGCCACTAAAGCCCATGTCACACTGCACCAACGGATGGAAAGAGGATGTAAAACAGAGAGAAACACTTGCCATCCGTTGGTTAACGCGATTCATCCGTTCTGTACTCACTGCCTCTCTTTTTCATCCTCTCTATCCGTCCAGCATCCGTCGACTGAGGTTCCATCTGCTCAAAAAGTTTTGAGCTGCTCAAAAAGTTTTGAGCTGCTCAAAACTTTTTGAGCGAAAAATGTATCCAACGCGTCCGTTCTGCATCTGCAACGCATACGGGGAGCATCCGTTCTACATCCGCCGTCATCCGTTACGCATCCGCTATATCCGCTAGGCATCCGCTGCGCATCCGCACAACTCAAATCCACTCCAGCGGAAAACGGACACAGGGAGGAAGCAAAACGGACGCGGAACGGACGCGCAGCGTTAGTAGCACAGACGGAGAAAGGATGAAAGCGGATGCAGCTCGCAAAGAAAGCATTTAAAATGGAAAAAACGTTCACAGAGGGGACCTATCTCAGATATTTAGGATGTCTAGAGGATGTCTAGAGGATGCAAAAGGACACATAGGGGAAAACCTATATTGCCTATGAAAAGGGGGAGGAACTCACCTGGATCTCACTTTCAGTCCAGCAGCCCTGCGGTGCAGACCTCTGCAGCCTTCATATGGCTCTTGTTCTTCCACAGCATTCAATCATCTCCACCATGGATCGTAACACACTCCTTTTGGTAGCCACCATCATTCTGCAACAGTGCGAAGCCATCTACAGGCTCTTTCAACTGTTCTACGGGAAGAAAAGGAGGCGGGCAAGAGGTGTCTGGGTCCAAAGATGGATCAGGAGAAGAGCAGAGTATGGACTGTACAACAAGCTGATGGTGGAGCTGAGGAACGAAGACCCTCGTGCATTCCAGAACTTCATGAGGATGCCTCCAGCCATGTTTGATGAAGTTGTGGAGCGGCTGAGACCCAGGTTGACCAAGGCAAACACCAACTCCTGGCCCAGCCTGGACCCTGGGCTCAAGGTGGCACTGACTCTGCGCCACCTGGCCTCAGGGACCACCTACAGGAGCATGCAGTATGGCTGGAGGGTGCCACACAACACCATCAGCATTGTGGTCAGAGAAGTGGTGCAGACCATCATCGAAGAATACCTGGAGGAGCTCCTCCAGTGCCCCTCCACTGAAGAAGGCTGGAAGAAAGTTGCAGAGCAGCGCTATCAGAAGTGGAACTTCCCCCACACCGTTGGAGTCATCGATGGCAAGCATGTGGCCTGCAAAGCTCCAGCCACTTATTTCAACTCCAAGGGCTTCTTCAGCATCATCTTCTTCGCCATGGTCGATGCTGGCTACAAGTTCATGTATATCGATGCTTCAGGCAACAGCTCATCTTCAGATGCCCAGGTATACAATATACAGTCATCTCAAGGAGGGGCTGCAACCTCATCATGGGCTTCCCAGATCCAGACCCCCTGCCCAACGACACGCAAGATATGCCCTACTTCATCATGGGGGATGACGCCTTCTCCCTCAGAACCTACCTCATGAAGCCCTACACTTCCAGACTCCTCACCCATGAAGAGAGGATCTTCAACTACAGTCTGTCCCGGGCAAGGCGGGTGGTGGAAAACGCCTTTGGCACCCTGGTCAACAGGTTCCAGGTACTTCTCACCACCATGCAGCATCGCCCAGACACCGTGAGGAGGATCGTGGAAGCTTGCTGCATCCTGAACAATCTCATGCGCACCCGCTACCCAGTGTTGCAGAACAGGCTCATGGACCTCCAACAAGGCAATGGGGACATGGAGCCTGGGGAATGGAGGCAAGGGCAAAGCCTGATAGACAATGAGGATGTGCAAGGCCCCAACAGAGCTTCACGTGAAGGGAAGAAGCAGCGCAACCTCCTGAGACACTGGTGCAACTCCCCAGCTGGAGCAGTGGAGTGGCAAGACAGGATGATAGATGCTTAATGGATGCTTCCTTCAGCCTGTCTCATCACTCTGATGAGATTGGGCCATGTATGTTGGGTGGGCCTACAATGAATAGGGCATTTAATAAAGAGTTGTGTTTATGTTGACATGTGTGGATGAATGATTACATTATTATTGACAATAAAGGGCTATAGGTGTGGCACCTGGGAGGGTGGACCATACAGTCCCACTATGCTTGCACTGGAGGTTTATCTATCCCACAGCTATTACCCATCCCAAAGGTATCCCTGCCCATCCCACAGGTATCCCTGCCCATCCCACATCTATCCCTTCCCATCCCACAGGTATCCCTTCCCATCTCAAGCATGCAAAGGCTTAAACCATTTCTAAAAGTTTCCATCAAGACTTTATTGACAAAAATAAATGAAGCAAGTGCGTGAAGCAAAGATAATCTTTATTAATAACAAGCTGTAAAAGAAAAATGACCCAAGTCAAGTGTCCAAAGAAAAAATAAAGTCAACAGGTAGCCACCCAGTCTCTGGCACTCTTCTCAGTCAGTCTGAGGCATTCCCATCATCTCAGAGGTGAAGGGTCCATGTGTTGTGGAGGTGGTTGCTGCTGGAGTGCTGGTCTGAGGCGCCACTGGGGTGCCTGGCCCCGAGAGGACAACAAGGGATGGTGTGTTGAGGAAGCTCTCAGACAGCTGGCTCAGCCCCATGATGTTGAGAGCCCCTTCCTCCATGACATGGGGTGTCAGCCCCAATACCGATGACAGATGTTCTGAGGCTGGGCTTGGCTGTGGGGTGGAGGAAGGAGCAGTGTAGTGGGGCTGTCTGGTCTGCAGCTGGGTGAGGACTGGCGTCGGTGGCATCAGTGGCGTGGCTGGCATCTGTGGCGTGGCTGGCATCGGTGGCGTGGCTGGCATCGGTGGCATAGTGGCACCGGTGGTGTACGATGTACCTGTGCCTGGACTGGGAATTGCTGCCTGTGCTGCTGGACCTCCTGGTAGCTGTAGCCTTGGTAGGGGGGGGGCTGTGGAGAGCCTTGGAAGGGCAGTGACATCACCTGGGGTGGAGGAACAGGCCTGGACTGGGTGGGAGCAGGTTCAGCTTGGTCCGGAGGGTTGTGAAGAAGATCGGTGATCCTGTCCTTCACCACCTGGTACTGGGGTACCGACATGTTCATGAGGGCCTGGTTGACGTAGGTGAGGAAGGGCTTGTGGTTGGAGGATGGGACGTCAGTGTGTACCAGCTGATAGAGGAGATCTACGCTGCTCCTGATGGTGTCTCTTATCTCCAGCAGGACAGTGTGGCTCTGCCCCTCCGGTCTGCCTCTCTGCCTTTCTGTGGAGGTGGAGCTGGGGGTAGATGCGGGTTGGGCTGTGGTGGAAGTGCCCTCTCCTTGCTCCCACTGCATCAGGGGTCCTCCACGTGCTCCGCCAAGGGTAGTACAGCTGTCGGGGGGGTCTCCGTCATGGCACCCTCCACAGATACCTGCCTGGACACAGGAGCTGACTCTTGGCCAGAAGAGGACTGGCTCTCAGCAGGCTGCCTGAGAGAGACGGTTGTGAGAGGGGCTGCTCCTCGGTGGCGGAAGAAGCTGCACTTGGCCATCACCCTCCAAGAAGCTGCACTTGGCCATCACATAGGTCTCTCTGTCCCTCAGCTTGACCGCGGCCTGGCCAGATTTCTTGAGGTGCAGCTTCCCGTACTAGGTGTGCATGTGCTTCCACCAGCCGAGGAGTACCTCCGAAGTGTAGCCCAGGCTCTCCGCCTTCTCTCTTCAAGCAGCCTGCTTCCTCTTGGTGTCTCGATAGAGCTTGTGTCCCTTCCGCCAAAGATATTCATTCTCCCTCAGCCACTCCAGCACCTCCTCCTCATGTTCCTCTTCGATTGTGTATTGCCTCCTCTCCCGTTCACGCGTCTGCCTCTTCCTCCCTTTGGCAGGGTCATATGGGCCCTCATCAGAAGGGCTTCGAGGTTGTAGGGGCTGCTCCTCCACACCACCAGCAGCAGCAGCAGCAACAACAGTAGCAACAAAAGCAGGACCAGCAGCACCAGCAGCACCAGCAGCACCAACAGGACCAGGAGCAGGACCAGGAGCACCAGCAGGACCAGGAGCACCAGCAGGACCAGCAGGACCAGGAGCAGCGCTAGCAGAATAAGCACCAGCAGAAGCACCAGCACCAGGAGCAGTGCCAGCAGAGTAAGCACCAGCAGAAGCATCAGCACCAGGAGCAGTGCCAGTAGAGTAAGAACCAGCAGAAGCACCACCACCAGAAGCAGCATCAGCAGAAGCACCACCACCAGAAGCAGCATCAGCAGAGTAAGCACCAGCAGAAGCACCACCACCAGAAGCAGCATCAGCAGAAGCCCCAGCACCAGAAGAGCGAGCCCGGGCAGCAGAAGCCCCAGCAGAAGTAGAGTCAGGGCCAGGGGGTGGGAGGGTGGCCCTGTCCCTCTTGCCAGGGCTGGCAGCAGATGGCAGAAGCTTCCTTTTCTTCCCCATGGTTGTTGGGTTGCTGGCTGGCTGGCTGGCTGGCTGGCAAGCTGTATCTGGAAGCAGGTCTTTCCTCTGAATGGTGATCTGCTTGCGAGCTGCTTCCCTTTATATCCATGGGGCTGACGCAATGCATCCTCCCCGCATGCGCAGTGAACGCTTTGCATCCGCTAGGCATCTGCTAGGCTTCCACTAGGCTTCCGCTCTGCATCCGCTTCATCCGCTCTGCATCCGCTCTGCATCTGCTCTTTCCGTTCCGCATCCGCTTTGCTGTGCTCCACTGGAAGCCTTGCGGATGTGCCATCCGCTCCCATCCACTTCCATCCGCTAGGCTTCCATGGAGCATCCGCTTTCCATCTGCCCTACGTCCTCCCCCCGTCCGTTCCTTTCCGTGTTGTCTGCTCTGGTTATGCAAATTCAGGGAACTTTTGAGAGCGGATAACAATGGATAGAACATTTTTCTCATCCGCTGTGTCCTTTTTACAAACATTTTGCATCCGTTGGCCAGTGTGACAGGGCCTTAATCTTTGCATTTACCAAATGCTCTTGTTATCCTTTGGTGCGCCAAAGCTACTGGAAAATATATATCCCCCACCCCACCCTGAAATAACCATATTAAAATGTACCATGGGTAGGAAAACGTTATGTAGTTGTCTTTCTTTCTTTTTTAAAAAAAGAAAAGTCAAAATCAGGGTCGAACAGACCAATAAAGGATGACAAAATTGAGACTCAAGGGTGTTACTTTAATAATTGTTCTGTGAATAGATTGTGATTGCTGTACAAGTTTCTAAAGAATAAAGGAAGAAAATTTTTATTAGAGGAGGAAATGATGGTGTATAGACCACTCTACCAATTTCTAAAAATACAGGAATAATAGTTAATTATAAACTGTCTATATGAATAGATAGCCAGTAGTTATTGATACTTATATTTGGAGTTTTGCACAGTGAAATTGGACAATATCTTAATAATTGGACTTCATAGGCTGCATGGCCCAACTGAATGCTTTTAAAATTCTCTGGTTGCATGATCTTAATCTTATTATTCATTTTACTGCACCATTCTGTTTATCTTTTTAAATTGCCAGAAAAGGTCTGAGCTTGCCTACCCTAAATCTAAACTTCAGTAAGTGTGTTTGGAAGGTGCAATTTAGTTTGGAAAACCGAGAGTCAGAAATTTCCTCTGAGAAATGCCTATGGAGATTCTCAGTCATCTAGGTCGTGGCTGTCCCAAAAGTGCTTTTTTCAAGAGGCAACTGGACTTTCTGGTTTTTCTTTGAAGATGTTTCACTTCTCATCCAAGAAGCTCCTTCAGCTCTAACTGGATGGTGAAGAATGGATTTATAGTCCTTGCAGACAGCTGGTCATTTACATTCATTTAGCAGGTTGTTAAGGTCATCTGGAGGTTTATCTGTGTCATCAGGGAAATCATTTCATCATTTGAAATGATGACACAGATAAACCTCCAAGTGGCCTCAACGATTCTCTAATTTTTAAAGGGATATTATTTTAATTATGGACAACGAGTTCTAACAATAATGTCAGCATGTGACTCCTTCAAAATAGAAAATATAAAAGGCATTAATAATTAGCGTGATCCCAACATTCTTTAAAAAAAAAACCTGTGTGATTTCAACGATGAGGAGAAAACATACCGTGATTCAAACCAATTCCAATAAAACCGAGTTTTCAAACTTTGCAAGGTTGCGCTCTCTTCAGATTTCAAATAGAACTGACCTTTCTCTGTTATCACAAATTTAAGAATCTGCTCTGAGTAGTACGATTTAGGTAATGTTAAATTGAAACTCTTGAGAAATCCAATGACCCGGGGGACGGGGAGAGATTCCATATAAATAATTCCCTTTGAGCTGGATGGCATTTCTTGATAGTAAAAGGTTAGAAAATTTGCTTTAGTTGGAGAACTAAAAGCAGAAGAAGGAACAGCTCGATATGCATCTTTGAAGTGTGTTTTTTTATTTTTTTTAACGTTTTGTTCTTTAACTCTGTTAATATGGAAAATATTTGTACAATTTAAAGGTCTTTACTATTTCAAAGACATCAACTGCAACTAGAGGTGGTATTTAGCAGGTTCTGACCAGTTCTGGAGAACCAGTAGTGGAAATTTTGAGTAGTTCAGAGAACCAGCAAATACTACCCCTGACTGGACATTTTACAGTATCCTTCCCTTGCTATGCCCACCAAGCCATACCCACAGAACCAGTAATAAAAAAAAATTGAATCCCACCACTGGCCAATTCAGATTGGTTCTGGTGTACCAGTAGAGGAAATTTTGACTAGTTTGGAGAAACAGCAAATACCACCTCTGGCTGGCCTCCCCCGTCCTTACCTCTCCTACATTCCCTTATTTTTTTTAACTCAGCTGATTCGCACAGCAGAGCCGATTGACGCACTTCAGTTGAGCTAAAAAATAGCTCAGCTCACCAGGGTTGATAGATGTTGGCCTTTGAGCCCTGCGTGCATGCACAAAGCACATGTTAGATGCGCGCATAGAACTGCGCATAGAACCAGTAGGAAAAAATTTGGAAACCCACCACTGACTGCAACCCTAAACTCACTGACCCCATTTCTGCTTGATAAGCATAATGCACACATTTCTGCTTATAACTGACAAGTGTAATACATTTTTGTATCCTGAGTCTTATGGAATTCAGTAGGTGTATAAACGGAGTGTCACTGTTCCAATCAAACTCTCCACTTCAATTCAGCACTCAGAGACAAAATCCATCCAAGTAAAAAGTTATTAGAGAAGTCATATTGGCACATCTGGGAAAACCCGAATCTGAATTCCCAGGTTTTCCCCTGCTATGCTAAACTCACACCCAGTCCCCTTACTGATGACCCTCAAGTCACACTCTCCAATCCACCTCTGTTCTGCACTCCTGCCAAGTCCAGTCACTCCCCTCCAAACTCCAGCGACTTGACCTTGAGTTCTGGTGAAAGAATGTTGTTGTGGCTTCTCACTTTACTTTCATTCCCCTTTGGCAGCCCCAAATCCAATCCAAGATGGATGGGAGCTGACATGGAGATGATTTTGGGAGAAAATTTCATCCATAGACTGTAATTTTGAATGTCAGGTTTTGTTAGAAAGGTACAAGTTAACCTCACTTCGTGCCCCCCCCAACACCATTAAGAGCTAAAATCCCAGAATTTTCCATTTAATGAGAGTTAAACTAAAAACTCATATTTTTTTTCTGCTATGTCTGGGAATGCTCTATAATGGTCTATATCAGGGCTGTCAAACTCACAGCCTGTGGGCTGGATACATCACATGCTAGCCATGCACACTCCCAGATTAGCAAAAGGGGGGGGGGGGAATCGCGATCTGTCACTTGATGTGAGTTTGACACCCCTGGTCAACATGGAATGGCCAATAAAGTTATTCTATTCTATTCTATTCTATTCTATTCTATTCTATTCTATTCTATTCTATTCTATTCTATTCTATTCTATTCTATTCTATTCT
>BLBF01000006.1:9905791-9923909 GCA_015471245.1 Laticauda colubrina | reverse complement strand
ATAGATATAGATATAGATATAGATATAGATATAGATATAGATATAGATATAGATATAGATATAGATATATAGATATAGATATAGATATATAGATATATAGATATATAGATATATAGATATATAGATATATAGATATATTTGCAGCCTCATCAAGCTGCCAGCACACATTCAGTTCCCTCAGCAAGGAACATTATTTTTTGTCTCAGTTAACTTTCATTCCATCACTTTTTCATTTCTTTAACCTGTGAAGTTTAGGGTTAGGCTTTGTTATACCCAGGGATGGGCTGCTACCAGTTCGAACAGGTTCGATCGAACCGGATGTTAATTTTACATCCGGTTCGGTGAACCGGTAATTGAAAAGAGTGGCTCGCCCCACCCACTCTGCCCCTCCCCTCCCAGGAGTTTCCACATGGCCTGTTTTAGATCCTAGGTAAGTGCAGGGCCCGCATTGAGCCTGGGAAAGCCGTTTTTGCCCTCCCGGAGGCTCGACAAAAGCCTCTGGAGCCTGGGGAGGTTGAAAATGCCCCCCTTGCCATGATGCAGGAATCTGACTAGGTCATGACTACCATGGCCATGCCCACCCAGCAACCGGAAAAAGAATCAGTTGCTAACTTTTTTGAAGCTCACCCCTGGTTGTACCCCTATCAGTAATAATTCCCATGGCTTAAGGAAGTGTGGCTTAACAAAACAAGGGGAGCTGAAATGCATCAGAAACCGATTCTATGCCCGCTACTACAGACCGTGCAACTTCAGATACATTATCTGAAAATCTGCATAACCGATGAAGCTGAAAAAGCAGAGGAGCTACAGATCAAAGGAACATAGCAAACAGTTTGAATATTTAACAGCCGCACATGGTTTTTTTAACATTTAGTCTGGTGGCAAAAGTTGACATCATTTTTGAGATAGCTCTGAGCTCAGCAGTAATAGACAGAAGGTGGCGGCTTTTTTTAAACATCAGTGCCTCAAGGAGTTGATGCTTCTAATAGCGTCCGGGCAAGAATTTTTTATTTAGAAAACCAGCTGTACAGCTATATCTGCTGGGTGCAGTTTGGGGAGATACACTGATGGGACTTGGAATAAAATAGAATGGAATGGAATGGAGTAAAGTAGAATAGAGTAGAATAGAGTAGAGTAGAGTAGAGTAGAGTAGAGTAGAGTAGAGTAGAGTAGGGTAGGGTAGGGTAGGGTAGGGTAGGGTAGAGTAGAGTAGAGTAGAGTATAATAGAAATAGAATGGAATGGAATGGAATCGAATGGAATGGAATGGAATAGAATAGAATAGAATAGAATAGAATAGAATAGAATAGAATAGAACAGAACAGAACAGAACAGAACAGAATAGAGCAGAGCAGAGCAAAGCACAGCAGAGTAGAGTAGAACAGATTAGAGTAGAGTAGAGTAGAGTAGAGTAGAGTAGAGTAGAGTAGAGTAGAATAGAATAGAATAGAATAGAATAGAATAGAATAGAATAGAACAGAACAGAATAGAATTCTTTACTGGTGAAGTGTGATTGGACATAAGGAATTTGTCTTCGGTGCATAAGCTCTCAGTGTACATAAAAGATATAGGTGATAAGTCATGATCATTGTCATCATAAATATATTCATCATAAATCATAAGATACAACACTTAGTGATAGTCATAGGATACTAAATAAGCAATCAACACAATCATGCTAGCAAACGAAATAAAGCAATATACAGTAAATCATAAAGATACAAGCAACAAAGTTATAGTCATAATAGAAAAGGAGATAGATAACAGGACAGAGGAGAAAAATAGTAGTAATACAGTCTTAGTAAATATTGGCTATTTAGCAATAGCACTTAGATTTATATATCACTTCAAATGGCTTTACAGCCCTCTCTAAGAAGTTTATTGAGTCAGCCTGTTGCCCCCAGCAATCTGGGTCCTCATTTTAATGATTTTGGAAGGCTGGAAGGCTGAATCAACCCTGAGCCTTTGAGAATCAAACACTTGGCTGTGGGAAGAGTCAGCCTGCAATCCTACACTCTAACCATTGCTGCACCACAACTACGCACCACAGAAATGCATAAATATGACTAAAGAGATCGGGAACATTGCTATCAAGATAAGATGTTGTCTTTCATTCAGGTTCCTTGTCTTACAACCACAATTGAGCCCAAAATTTCTACTGCTAAGCGAGACATTTGTTGGGTGAGTTTTGCCCCATTTTATGAAATTCCTTGCCATAATAGTTAAGTGAATCACTGCAGCTGTTAAGTTGGCAACATGGGCTGTAAAGTGAATCTGTCCTCCCCATTGATGGTGGCCCAGTGGTTAGAGTGCAGTACTTCAGGCTACTTCTACTGACTGCTGGCTGCCACAATTTGGCAGTTCGAATCTCAACAGGCTCCAGCTTGGCTCAGCCTTACCATCCTTTCCGAGATGGGTAAAGTGAGGGCCCAGATTGTTGGGGGCAACATGCTGACTCTGTCAACTGCTTAGAGAGGGCTGTAAAGCACTGTGAAGTGGTATACAAGTCTAAGTGCTAAGTGCCATTGCTTTGTTTGTCTGAAGGCGGCAAAAGGCGATCACATGATCCTGGGACAGTGCAACCGCCATAATTATGAGCCAGTTGCCAAGCATCTGAATTTTGATCCTGTGACCATGGAGATGCTGCAGTGGTCATAAGTCTGAAAAATAATTATCACATCTCTTTTTTTCCATATCATTGTAATTTCAAATCAAGAACTACCTGCATTATTTTTACAAATCACTCAAGACAGCAAACACATCCAGCACACCTTCCTCCTCCTACACCATTGCACAAGTCATAAAATATTTTCTACACGATTGCTGCTCTTGATCTTTATTTTATAAGTGATTGCATTATATTTCGCACTAGGTGCGATAGCTACAGGAGGGCCAGTGGCCTTAGGAGAGTCAATCTGAATACATAAGCTAGGTGGTGGAAAGACAGAGCTGCCCTGTGCTTGCTTTTTGATGTTGAATTCTGAAACATCTCACATCGCTGTTCGTGTTGCTGGAAATAAGTGGACAAATAAGAGTAACTACTTGCTTTCCTTCAGCGGAAAACCAGTCACCCTGGGGTGGCTTATATTTGATTTCCAGAAGCTCCTTCAGTGTGACATGATAGTGGTGTTCCAATATTTCAGGGACAGCCACAAAGAAGAGGGAGTCAAGCTATTCTCCAAAGCACCTGAAGGCAGGACATTCCCTCCCCTCTCCTGGTACAAGCTTACTGCAAAATCCCAATTCTCTCCCCACCCCAATTCTCTCCCCACCCCAAAATCCCAATTCTCTCCCCACCTGCTTTCCAGCTCCATTCTCATGTGCAGGTCAACAAAAGAAGACCCAGCCGATCAATGGGACTCAATGGGAGACAGAGAATAGATGGGGGCGGGGCCAGTCAGAGGTGGGATTTGCTTGTTTTCCGAATTACTCAAAATTTCCACTACCGATTCTCCAGAACTGGTCAGAACCTGCTAAATACACACTTCTGGAGAGAAGCAACCTAGAACTTAGGAGAAATTTCCTGACAGTGAGAACAACTTGCCTCCAGAAGACAACCATTTGTCTGAAATAGTATAGGGTTTCCTGCCTGAGCAGTTGGTTGGACTAGAAGACCTCCAAGGTCCTTTTCAGCTCTATTTTTTTTTTTTTTTAAAGATAGAATAGAATACTTTATTGACCAAGTGTGCTTGGACACACAAGGAATTTGTCTTGGTGCAAATGCTCTCAGTGTACATAAAAGAAAAGATACATTCATCAAAAGTCAAAAATCATCAAGTACAATACTTAAGAACAGTCACAGGGTACAATAAGCAATCAAATCATACTAGGAAATGGTCAATATAAATTGTAAGGATACAAGCAACAAAGTTACAGTCATACAGTCACAAGTGGGAGGGGATGGGTGATAAAGAGTGATGAGAAGATTAACGGTAATAGTAGTGCAGACTTTGTAAATAGTTCAACAGTGTTGAGGGAATTATTTATTTAGCAGAGTGATGGCATTCGGGGAAAAACTGTTCTTGTGTCTAGTTGTTCTGGTGTGCAATGCTCTATAGCGTCATTTTGAGGGAAGGAGTTGAAATAGTTTATGTCTGGGATGTGAGGGGTCTGTAAATATTTTCACAGCCCTCTTTTTGACTTATGCAGTATACAGGTCCTCAATTGAAGGCAGGTGGGTCATAATTGTTTTTTCTGCAGTCCTACTTATCCTCTGAAGTCTGGGTCTGTCTTGTTGGGTTGCAGAACCAAACCAGACAGTTACAGAGGTGCAGATGACAGACTCCATCCTTCCTCTGTAGAACTGGATCAGCAGCTCCTTGGGCAGTTTGAGCTTCCTGAGTTGGCGCAGAAAGAACATTCTTTGTTGTGCTTTTTTGATAATGTTTTTGATGTTAGGTGTCCATTTTAGGTCAGGTGATATAATAGAACCTAGAAATTTGAAGGTCTCTACTGTTGATACTGTGTTGTCAATCACTGTTGTGTCATCAGCAAACTTCAGTATTTTAACAGATGGATCATTTGAGATGCAGTCATTGGTATATAGGGAGAAGAGAAGTGGAGAAAGCACACAGCCTGGGGGTGGGGGCTGTGCTGATTGTACAGGTATTGGATGTGATTCTGCCTAGCTTCACCTGCTGCTTCCTGTCCATTAGGAAGCTATTCTATTCTAGTATTTAAGGCCTGGTCCCACTGGCTGATGGACGCAAAACGTATGCATAAAAAGGTCACAGCGGATGAGCAAAATTGGGGTGGCTCCATCCATTGTCATCCGCTCCAAAAAGTGGCAAAAATTTGCATAAATAGAATGGAAAAGAACAGAAAAGAACAGATGTGGGTAGTATGTAGCGGGGATGTTAAATGGATATTCATAGGAAGCCTAGTGGATGGAATCAGATGACACCTCTGAAGAGGTTCCGGGGGATAATTTCAAAGCGGATGCATAGCGGATGAAGCGGATGCATCACGTACGCCTAAAGGAAAGAAAGGGGATGCCGCGCAGATGTATATCGGATGCAAACCGTTCACTGCCCATCCTTTCTATTTCCGTGCTACTAACGCTGTGTAGACGTTCCATGTACCTTTTGTTTCCTCCCTCTTTCTATTTTCAACTGCAGTGGATGTGAGCTGCGAGGATGCCCAGAGGATGCAGAGAGGATTCAGCGGACGTTTAACAGATGATAAACGGACATAGAACGTTTGTTGCTCGTATATCACGGATGTACATCGTACACGGCGGAAAGTTCATCTGTTCACAAAGTTTTGTGCAGCTCAAAACTTCTTGCGCAGATGAAATCGCAGTGGACAGATGCTCGACGGATAGAGGTATGAAACACATGTGCAGTGAATACACAATGGATGCATAGCATTTTCCAGCGGATGGCAAGCTTTTTTTAATGTTTTACATCCTTTTTGCATCCATAAGTGCAGTGGGACCAGGCCTTAATTACTTCCTTTGTACATGTTTATGTTTGTGCTTATTAATATTTTATATTAATAAGTGATTATAATATAATTATATTAATAAATAATATAATTAATATTACCTTTATTATCTTGTACATGTTTGACAAACAAATAAATAAATAAAATAAAAAAACAAAAAACAAAGAGTCTACATATCTGAGGAAGATCTAAAGCTAAGATTGGGTTGCCCAGTGAAGATTGTCCAGTGAAAGGTGGGGCATTCACATGTGTTTCTTGGCTACCTAAATATAGTTGTGTGAAGCTTCAGTCTGGAAGATCCTTTTTCCAAAGGCAACTGGACTTCCTTGATGATTTTCAGTTGCCTTTTGGAAAAAAAAGTACCTTTGGGACAAGCATGATTGAGAATCTCTACAGATCTTTAGTCTGGAGATTGAGCTTATTTGAAGTTATTTGATCATAGATTTGAGAGTATGAAATAGAGCTGGAAAGGGACACTTGGGACAATGTCTACATAAAACTTGGGGGGAAAATAGGAATGCAATCACAGGATCATTGAAATCATTGAGATTGTTGAAACAGGGTGGTATGGTGGCCTAGAGGTGTTCCCACAATTAGGAGGCTATGAGTTCGATCCGAGGTAGAGGCAAATATTTTTCTCTCTGGGCACAATAAGAATATACTTGCTGAACAAACCCTGCATTGGAGACAGGAAGGGCATCCAGCCATTAAATGCTCCGCTAGCTCCATTCATTGCCCAGACTCCACCCTGCAAGGGATTATGGGGTTGTTAAATGATGACAAAGATGATTGAGATTGTTGGATCCAACCTGCAGAAATTAAGATTGAAGCATTGCCTTTCCCCAAACCCTCTTCAGTTTGCTTGGTACGTGAATATGGAGGCCATTGAGTTCAACGACTGGATGCCCCCCTACCAAATTAAATCTTTTTTTAAAAAAATATATAGTTCTTCAATTTCTACAGGATCACATAAATCCTTATCCTGCCCTCTGCAGAGATAATGTCTTGGCTTTCTTTGATATGTCAACATTCATATGATCACATATTTCAGTCTCTCTTCAAAGAGCTTAGTGTCTAACCTCCTGGTCATTCCTATTGATTTTTCTGTACTGGTTCCAATTTCTCTGAATCCTTGTTAAAATTTGACATCCAGAATTGAACACAAGATTAGATGTGAAAGCTCATCAAAGGAAAATAAAAGGGAAGTGGATCAATTCTTTCTCGTTATTAAGAATTATGCTTCTGTTGATCCATCTTAAAATTGCAGTTCTCTTCCCCCCCCCCCATCCTTATTACATCAGTGACTCATGTCCATCTTATAATTAATTATTGTATCACTGAGTTGGCCTTTTGAAGTGAATCAGGGATTTAGATCCAATTGCACAGGGACATTTTGAATTGAATCAACCCAATTAGGTACTCTGATGCAAAGTCTTACATCAAATGGACTCAATTTTCCTAATTTAATCACTGAGTCAAGAATCAAGAGTCAATTATCATTGCACAAAGCCAATCCTGGGCCAATCCCTTCTTCTTAGCCCGAGGAAGGAGGCAATGGCAAACCACTTCTGAAATCTTGGCAAGAAAACTGAAAGGACTAGACCAGACAGCCATCTTGAGTCAAGACTGAGTTGATGGCATGCACACCCAGAGAGAAAAATCACTGATCCAAAGTAACACCTTCGACCATCTGAATCAAGCAGATTTTGAATAATTTAAAAGCTAACTCCCACTGTCATACCCCTGTCAGAGTCCGAATCCGAGGAGGAAGATGAACAGCTGACAGGGAGTGGGAGTGTGGCTCCATTGGCTGTGGAGGAAACTGGGGAAGGGCAAAGTTCGGCTGGGCAGAGGAGGGGGAGGTAAAGCAGGGGAAAGGGAATTCAGAGGAAGACCCAGGCCCACCCCCTCTTCATCCTAGGGCATGCAGGGAGGGACCGAGAAGAGAGCAATGCAGGTTGCATGGCTTGTGGGGGAGAAAAGGGCCCTGATTCCCTTCATTAGCCACACCTGGGAATGAGAAGTATAAAAGAAATGCAAGCTGAATGCAGCAGCTGCTGGGAGCAAACATCAGTTTATCTTGTCTTGACTTTGCTTATCTGTGTTCCTGGCATCTTCCCAGTGGTGTGCCTTCATGACTAGAATTCTTGCTCCTGCCCTGCTGAACGAATTGCCTCATTTTGCCATGATTGGATTTATAGTTACAGTTTTTGTTGACCACATTTTGGACATTATTTTCTGCAGCCAAAGGCTATTCCTGGGAGAGTTTTTCTCCAGCCAGAAAATAACCAGGACATTGGGGGCAAAGTTGGAGCTAATAAAGGGACTCCTACTGATTATCTGACTTTGTTGCCTTTGTGCCACATCCCGGGTCATCACACACCCCTCCCTACCGCATGAATCAAAAGACACTACATCCTAGCTATTTATCCAAAAGATTGCCATTCTCCAAAAGTTTGTCCATTAATACAATTTGCAGATAAGATTCTCTTTCTTTAGTGGCTCTAGAATTGGAGTCCAGTTTAATGAAAAGAAGGATTAGGGGTGACATGATAGCAGTCTTCCAGTATCTCAGGGGCTGTCACAAAAAAGAGACAGTCAACTATTCTCCAAAGCACCTGAAAGGAAGGACAATAAGCAATGGGTGGAAACTAATCAAGGAGAGAAGCAACCTAAGAACTAAAAAGAAATTTCCTGACAGAACAATTAGTCAGTGGAATGACTTGCCTTCAAAAGTTCTGGATGCTCCAACACTAGAAGATTTTTAAGAAGAGATTGGACAACCACTTGTCTGAACTGGTATAGGTTTTCCTGCTTGAGCAGGAGTTGGACTAGAAGACCTCCAAAGTCCCTTCCACCTCTGTTATTCTGTTATGGGCCCAGAATTCTTTCTGATGGCCATGTCACCTGGTGAATTCTGAGAACCGAAGTCCATGCATTGGAAAGATACCAAATTTGCAAAAATCTCTTATAAATACATCGATATTAAAAACAGGGTTGCTGGACTGCAATCACATATTTTCAAATCTGCAAAGTGAAGATAATTGCCAACCAAAAATGCATATATTGTTAAGAAAAATATTCAAGAGATTTTTTTTCCCCCTGGCATTAGTTATGAGTGTACCATGACACAGTTAGACAGCTCAGTCTCAAGAGACACACAGTTTTTTTTTACTATGTTAGGAGTCTGTTGTTTTCTGTAATATTTTTCTTTCAACAGGTATGGGACAGTTTTATTATACAGTTGTTTCTCTTGGCCTTTAACGTCCTGTTTGTAAAACAAAGTGGCTTTTGTGTAATTCCAGAGAGGCTCAAGATTGTAATAAGATGAACATAATGGGATTATTAAAAACATTTCTCTTGTTTATCTTCCTGTATATCTCCCCTCTTAAAGTAGTTTTGAAACACCCACATGGACCCTACATCTTTTTTCCCCAAATATTTGTTTCTCATTCTGTGATTTTAGCTAGAATTCTCCATCAGTTTATATCCATTTTTTTTTAAAAAAAGTATAATAAATATTTCAGAGAAGTTTGCCAGTGAAGTTTGCTTGTTTATACCTCCTTCAATTTATAAAAGAAAGCTAAACAAAGGTTAATAAAACATGATAAAGGCAAATAAAAATATTTCATTACACTGCACCTTTGTATTTCTCTGTCTCTTCAAAAGATCAATTATGCCCACTTGTGGTTAATAGAATTGCAGGTTTATTTAATTATGTATTTGATTTGTATCTTGTCTTTCATTCAGGTGTTTGGTAGTAATTCTTCCCATTTTTTCCCCCAGAGCATCAACCCGGCAAGAAACTGAATAGGCCAAAGAAAGATATTTGTCTGAAAATGGATTATAACCTGGCTATCTCAATTCTCCTTGAACTTCTACATCAGGCTGACTGTCATTTTTTGGGGTAAGAATTATTTGTATTTATTTTATTTATACTTCAGATTTGGAGACCACCCATTTCACCCAGAGTTTCCTCAATAAACAAATAAATATTCAAATAAATAAATAAATATTCTTATAAGCATTAATTTCCTTTATTTACTCAATTTGTTTGGCTGCCCATTGCAAGTCAGTGCCTGGGTTGTAAATAATCAAAAAAACAATAAAAGCACAAAACTGAAAGAATCCCAAAGTTGCTTTTTCAAGAGGCAACTGGGTTTTCTTTTTTTTTTTTTTCTTTAAAGACATTTCCTTTATCATCCTAAAAAACTTCTTCAACTCTCAGGATGGATCTTTCCATTCCTCACCATCCAGATGGATCCAGTGATCTATCCAGTCAGAGCTGAAGAAGATTTTTGGATGAGAAGCGAAACATTGGCAAAGAAAAATCAGAAAGTTCAGTTGCCTCTTGAAAAAGCACCTTTGGGACAATCATAACCTAGATGATGGATCTCCATAGACAATAATGAAACAAATTAAAAACAGTCAAGAGATATAATTCATTAATCTATTGATCTATATAAAAGATGTGAAATGCCACTCATGTATCATCACAAAATCTCTGTAAAACCTCCAAACTTTCAGTTTTGCACATATGTTCCTCTTGGCTTCTAGAGGCTCACTAAGAAAGGATTTTTCAAAATGATAAGGTGACCAACCATCCTCCTTTAAGGAAGACAATCCTCCTTTTGCAAGTTCTGTCCTCTCAAAAAGTGTCCTCCTACATGTCCTCCTTTTTGATATTTGAAGACTAATCTGTAAATCTCCGTATTTGATCGATGCCAATCCGATCCATTGTGTGTGATGTGATGTATTTGTATTTGACATGAAGATTCGTCAAGGCTCGGTACAATGTGGCAAGACGCGATTATGAGGTGCATGCGCTCCACACAGGAGAACTATTTTGAGAGTGTGCCCTACGCAAGAGTACACCGTGTGTAAGTGGCTTTGTTTTTTTTTTTTCCTTCAATTTATTTGTGTCCTCCTTTTCATTGTAAAAAAGTTGGTCACCTTAGAAATGATCATCAGAGCATTAATATTTTGCGTATTATTATCAACACACTCTGATGCTAGGGAGTTCTACTCCCCTTCCCCAACTGAAAAGAAATCTGTTCCAAATGCAAAACACAAGCAGAGGAGAGGAGTTTCAGTTTCAGTTTCATAGCACCAAGCGGCTTTCATACAGAACAGTTGAGCTAAGCCACTCCCAGGCTCTTTGCTGTCTCCTTCTTGCTCACACAGCAAATGCTGCTTCAGTTTCCAAACATCCCTCAACTCTCCCACACACTGACAGGATGCTAGCCAGATGAATACCGATGGATGCTGGTAAGCAAAGGCACAATTTCCCCCCTCTTATTTTCCTCCCCAAAAAGTAAGCCCGATCACATAGTTTCAAAGCAAAGCTCTATAGGTCTAGAGTATACCTGGTCAGTATAACCAGGAAACCGTGCCTTTCACAATCTTGGGATAGCTTGAATTGTTCATAAACTTCACTTATTTGTATTTTTTAAAATTTATTTGGATCTCACCTTTGTTATTTTTAAAAAAACAACTCAAGGTAGTGAGCAAATTCAATCTTCTTTCTCCTATTTTGTATATATTAATGGACAAAGAATAAAGGGGAATATTTTCATCCACCCAACTCAGAATTTTGGAAACTGAAGCCTCCAATATATCTACAAATATAAGAACAGATTGGAGGCAACTGAAGTACAGGTAGTTCTTGACTTACAACTATTGGTTTCGTGACCATTTAGAGCTGCAACAACGCTGGAAAAAGAGTGACTTATCACTAATTTTCCCACTCATGACCACTGCAGTATTTTCATGGTCATGTAGGAAGTTAGCACCCACCCCTTTCCTAAAAATGAAATATTTTAGGATATACTAAAAAGACAGAATTTTCCCCTAAAAAGAGAAATAGAAACTCAGAAGCAAAACTCACCTCAAAAGTTCACCCCCACCTTTGTTAATGGGCAGGCCATTAAGGCCTTGGCCAGAGTATTCTACATAACAAAGGCCTCTACCAATCTCACCACCTGGCCTGGGAAGATTGCATTAGACAGCACTCAGGTGAAGCCATGTGGTCCAGACAAAGCCTACAAAGTTAGCCAAGACCCCCACCCCCTGGGAGTCTGACAGCCAATGGGATATATTTCTTACACAGGAATAGGAATCATTAAGGTGGGGCCCAACAGAGGGTATAAAATCAAGGACTCTCAGCATCTCTTCCCTTTTCGCTCAGGAGCTCCAAGGCATGTGGTCCTGTCCACCACTAAACCTTCTTTCCAAGCAACTTCCATGAATCCAGTGTCTTTTTCCCCACTTGAAACTGAACCCAGAAGAATATTTCTTCCAACAGTCACGTGATCAAAATTAGTTTGTTAGCTCCCCAGTTGGCTTCTGGCAAGCATAATCAATAGGGAAAGTCATATTACTTAACAACTATATGGCTCACTTAAAACTGCAGTGATTCATTTAGCAACTGTGACAAAAAAAAGTTATAACTCACTTAACAACTGCCTGGCTTAGCAACAGAAATCTTGGAATCAATTGTGGTCATAAATTGAGGATTACCTATACATTGCTAAAGGAGGAGGAAAACCCAAACCGCTAATTTGATTATCTAAGAAAGTTGTGGCAAGCTGGGTTTTACTTTGGTTTTATTTGCCTAAAAGTGACTTTTGCAAAATCTTGTGAGAGATTGCTGGCAAACATATAGACTACAATTGTATAACCATTATTAGCATTTCCACGAAAATTACATTTATTACTGAGAATATTTTTTTTCAAAAAAAATATGTTAATTTCACATAAGTAAATAGAAGCAAAGAACAGATAACCATTTGTTCCAAACAACTTTAAGGGCACGGATTTGTACTGGAAGCTGATATTTAAAGTTATTTATTTCACGGAGATGGAATATTTGCAAAGGTACACAATGTAGTCCTGTTTGGCGAGCAAAGCAAAAACATTTTAAATGTTTCTATTGTGCAGGGAATACACAGCTGCATGAAATAAGCAAGTATAATACATGGGATTAGTGCATTTAGAGTACTGTGTCCAATCTGGCTGCATTAGTTCAAAAAAGACAGCAATAAGAAGGTGAAGGATTTGGGGAAAAAAAGACCTTTGAGGAACAATTAAAGGAGCTGGGTATGTTTAACCTACAGAGAAGACAGCTGAAGGAAAATGGGACATTGGACTTTAAATGATCAAGGATGAAGGATTCAAGTCTGTGAAGATCCTGTGAAGATCTTATGAAAATGATTTATTACTACTCATGCCTATGCACAGGAATGTTCTCAGCTAATAATTAGCACCTACTAAGAGTTAGGTAAAAGTCAACAGAATTCAAAGGGGTGGTTAGACTTAGTCCACTTGTGGCTACATAGAGATTCTAGGCTGATTCCTCATTTCACTTTGCCCCCAGGTTCTGCCACTTCTTTCCCTAAACAAATAACTGAGGGATTATCATGAGAAGAGAGTAAGATTCTTCACTATTTCTCCAGAGATATCATCATAAACAATGGATTAAAACTACAAGGAAAGAGGTTTACATTTTATTTATTTATTTGTTTTGTCAAACATGTATAAGATAACAGGTATAAGTATAAACATAAACATGAACAAAGGAGGTGAATACAGATAAATGGGGACAGTAAGACAGGGATGCTAGGCATGCTGGTGCATTGTTGCACACCCCCTTTACGGACCTCTTCGGAACGGGGTGAGGTCCACTGTGGACAGGTTGAGGTTGAAGCTGTGAGGGGTTGAGGCTGTGATAACAGAGTCAGGTAGGGTGTTCCAGGCATTGACCACTCTGTTGCTCAAGTTGTATCTTCTGCAATCAAGTTTGGAACGGTTTACCTTGAGTTTGTATTGGTTGTTTGCCTGTGTATTATTGTGGTTGAAGTTGAAGAAGCTGATGACAGGCAAGGCGTTGTAGCAGACAATTTTGTGTACTATGTTTAGATTGGACCGCAGGCGGCACAGTTCCAGATCGTCCAAGCCCAGAATTTCAAGCCTGGTAGCATGAGGAATTCTATTGTGAGTTGAGGAGTGGAGTATTCTTCTCGTGAAATACTGTATCTCTGGACCCGCTCAATCGTTTTAATGTCCAATATATAGTGTCCATCTGGAGAAACTTTTTTTTTTTTTTGAAAATTTTATTTGGGTTTTCACAAGAAACAAAATACAAATAAAACATCTTTTTTGAAAATAGCATGGTCCCAGGTTATCACTTCTTCATACAGACACAAAACTCAATTTCATGCTCATTTTTATATTCTATTCCATATCTTATTACCATTTTATATTTTCTACATAGTTTTTCCCCTCTTTTAATTTTCTCAATTTTGTTTTGATTATCTCATCTCAATTCAAATCATTATATTTATACTTTTGTCTGTCCTGTTACAATTTGATATTATCTTTTCTTATTAAACAAATTTTTCCCTGTAGTTACCAATTAGAGTATGACACCTTTATATAATTTTGTCCATTCAAACTCTTATTTAAGCTTCAATATATAGCTTTGAGATTATAGCATTCAATATAATACATAACTTCCAATTGGATTCTGCTCGGTACATTCTTAAAATAGACACTATATTCTTTAAAAGAAATTATATACATATGTAAATAAACACACATTCCATTCCAATTCAATTCTATCATTAATATGCATTAAAATCTTAACATCTTTAACATTTCCTTTCAGTTAAATATCATACTTCTTAAACTTTCCATGATTAATTCTTTTTTTCCCATATTTCTTACTTACTTATATTTTTATAAATCATTACTAATAATTAAAAATGATCCTTTTAATTCTCTCAATCATTTTAATTCATTTATTTATTAATAAACATCCCACTACACTACAATAAATATTTTATCCATCATCATATTTTCTAAAATTATTTCTATTGTAATATAACAATGCTATCTTTTGTACCATTACAGAATCCCTTTTACAATTAAAATTTCACCCATTATCTCTAAACAAGCTTATGGTTACAATACTTGTATCTTTTCCCTGTATCTCCATTTCTTGTTTCTGTCTTTTACAACTTCTTTTCCTTGCTTTCTTCCCCCTCTTCTTCTCCCTCCCCTTTTTGCCCCACTGTCTCTCTACTTCTAACTCTCTCATCTGTAATCCCCTCTTCTGTTGCTTTCTAATATTATACTTATCTTTCAAATTGTCCTTCTTCTTTTTGGTTGTTTTTTCTTGTCTTAAACCTTTCACTCTCTTTCCCCCTTTTTCTCCTCCCCCACTTAAAATTATTTGATCATTAAAGATGGCTTCTTCTTTGTCCCAGTCTTCTTGTTCTGCAAGTGTTTCTTGTTGCTTCTCATAGTTCCAGATCTCCATTTCTAAAAATTGAAACACAAAGCCAAAAGAACTTCTCCCTTCTTGTACATCTTCTTTCCATTTTTTAAGTTCCGTTTTCAGTTTTTCAAAGAGTGATACCATTTTAAAAACTTTTAAACACCACCCAGTTAATTTTAGACAGTCTAGTTGCAAAAAACAAAAATCACCAAATAATGCAATAATACTAGGCTGTTACTACTTGCTTCTTTTTTCCACTTTATCTTCCTGGGGTTCTATTATTTTGTTACCAAGTTTCCATTAAAATGTATCTTTGAAGAATCTTATCAAAATTTCACTTTTAATTACAGTTCCATTCCTTAATTTCAGGCAGTCTCCTCCATTTTTCCAGATCCTGCCCTTGTATTCTTTTTTTCTCCTTTCTAGATCCTGGAAGTTTTAAAAACTTTTAAATTTCCATAAATCTTTATTATCTCTTTGACTTTTATTTCCAGTTTAGATGCCTATTAATGTCAATTTTTTTTTCAGTTTCTTGCTTAAGTCTCTTAGCTGTTAGTATAAGGAAGGGAAGAAAAAAATCTAATCCTTTCCCTTCTCTCTCTCCTTTGCAACTTCAAGATCTTCTTTGGGAACAATGTTGTTAAGTTTAAATTCCAGGGTACCTTATTTGTTGCTTTTGCTGTTTGATCCAGTCAACCAAAACTTTCTCTTCTTATCTTCCTCCTGCACATTCTTTCTCAGTCATGTTCTTCTTTGTGGTGGCCATTTCTGACCACCGCTGCAACCACCTTCGGGAAAGGGAGTAATGGCCAGCTGGAGAGGAGAGATGCAGCTCTCCTCAACCCTGCAGTCTCCCGCTTCTTCACCACCTCTACGGGGTGGCTTAGCCCCGAAACCAGCTGGTTCAGGGTGCTCCAGCGGCGAGTACGGATCGAAGCCTCGGAGAGATGAGGTTTCAGTCTGTTGCCGAAGAAGCTCAAAACCGGAACTCCAGGAGAAACTTCTTGACTCGATGAGCTGTGAGCCAGTAGAAAGGTTGTCACATGCTGAGGTGAGTTCTTCAGAGTTTGGGTGGTTGTCTGCCAGAATTTCTAAAGTAGAACTTGTCAATGAAGTTTCTCAGGTATACAGGTAAAGTTGGCTGAACATTAACTCATGGTAACTGAACTTATTTTTCTTGTTAGTTTGAGTTGTTTCACTGCTCATCCAGGTAGTTTTGTCAGAGAAAGTTAGTTGGGCAGAGAGTTGTTGGAATGTACCAACTCCTCACTGTACTTCTATAGTAGAACTTGCAACTAATTCTTTTTAACTCTCATAGTCTAAGGGCAGATAAATGCATAGTTTTAAGTAATTAACACAAACATACATAGGCACTAAATCCCACATATCCATAAATCTACAGCCTGATGTTCTATCAATAGTAGATCAGGGTATTCTAACCATGCTACCTGCATGGTGCTCCTAAAGGCAAGTTTTCTCCCCCCTTCCCTCCCCCCCCATTTCTCTTCACCTCGTGTAGTTCGAACATACTATGTGAGAAATAGTGGGGAAATGCATGATTTAAATAGGCCTAAATTTGGGGGCAGATGCCTAGAAATCATGCCTAGAAATCATGCCTAGAAATCATGCCTAGAAATCATTCTGGACCTTCCTATTGGTGGAGGCCGTATTGTTGGAGAAACATGGTATTTCCAGGCCTGCCCTGAAGGCCAGATTTAAGCACTCAATGGCCCTCGAGTTTGACATCCCTGTTCTAGAACATTGTTAGATGTTTCTGGTAAATGACCTTCTCAGTCAATTTTACCTCTTGCTTTATGATCCAACTCACATAGCAGTTGTGTTTCAGACAATTCCAATTATTGTGCAGGTACATTTTCCTAATTATAAAGTAGTCCAAATGCAGGTAATGGTACATAGCATTGCAGCATTCATGTGGAAAGTTCACAAAGATATATACAAATATAAAATGTGAAAATTCCCAAATATCAGCATACAGAACATGTGTTGAAATATAAACGAGGACTACCTGTAACAGTGACAGGTAAATAAGTCTAATATTGCATTAGAAATCATGAAAAGAGGGGCAAACCTTACCCTCCAAAGTGTTCCGGAAACTGAAGTTGGCCATCTTATCCATCGTCCCAGTTTCATATTGCGTCAGACTTAAGCAGAATTCAACGTCAGCGGAAGTTGGAAGCTGAGGCGTTCTTCTTTTGTCGTGGTTCCCCGGATTTCGAAGGACAGGCCCTTCGTTCGTTCCATTACAAAGTGCTTGGCGGCTATTGTACTCTTCAGATTGGGTGCAAATGACCTAGAAGAGGATACAGATGGTGACACGGGGTTGGGATGAGACCTTTGGGACCAGTAAAACTGTTTTCAAAATCATGAAGTTCCAGCTCAGATCAGGAGATCTGTGCCGATAAACAAGCATTTCAAACTTCTTTCATAAAATCAGTAAGCGTGGCTATCATACGGGGTCTTCAAACCTGGTAAGTTTAAGACTTCTGGATTTCAAATCCCAGAATACCCCAGCCAGCTATGCTGGTTGTAGTCCAGAAATCTCAAAAGCTACCAACTTTGGAAACCCCTGCTATAATAGATGCATATCCCAATCCACGTTTATTCATTTGTACGTAAACAAATAAATATGTTTCCATCAAATATCACTGACACTGTTGCAGTCTGTTCAGTTAAATTGTACCTTTTTTATATTCTAGTGCAGGAGTGTCAAATTCAATTTCATTGAAGGCCACATCAGGGTTGTGTTGGGCCACATGAGTTGTGTCATTCATGTCAGGGGTGTCTTTGGTGGCCAGTGAAAATAGGCTCTGTTTTCACTGGCAGAGGGACTGGGGGTCAGTCCTTCACTGTTTCTAAGTCTTTGAAACAGATCTAAGCAACTCTCAGGCTGCATCTGGCCCCTGGGCCTTGAGTTTGACACCCCCATTCGAGTGGAATATTCCAGTTTGATAGGAATAAATATTTTCTCATTACTCTCTACTTAATGTATGCACATCTTATTTAAAATAATTGAAATGATATGCAGCAAGCAATACATCAATACAAATATTCATTCTTCAAACAATATTTAGTTCAATAATACTACAAACGATGGACATTAGAAAACACTTTGTGTGGTCCTTGATGATTTTTGACCTCATGCTTCAACCCTGAGCTACCTATATTTTATTCTATTGTTATACAACATTGTCCTGTGAATTCATTCTACATACCCCTTCCACAGATGTTAGATTTCAGTTTCCATTATTTCCCACTTAACATGCCGGGTTCATTCATTGTATGGAACTTAAAAATGAATATTATGGAACCAGAAATCTAATACGAAATGAAATGCATGCAGTGTACTCTAAATTAACAAAGGTTACTCTCATTGTGC
>BLBF01000006.1:9889780-9900791 GCA_015471245.1 Laticauda colubrina | reverse complement strand
ATATATATATATATATATATATATATATATATATATGCTGTTCAGCTTCCTTCAGGTATTATCCCACGTCATTGTAGTGCTTTTAAAGTTCTAGCAATGTTTCAGCAGAATCTCATCTGCCATCATCTGGCTTCTGTATGGAGTTTGTATGTAAACTCAAAAACTGCCTTCAAAACAGACCAAAAAATAGCAGCCATCTTCAGAAACCCCAAAGACAAAATTGACCTGGAAAACCAAGGCATATACAAAGTTCCCTGTGCATCATGCCCGGCCACATACATTGGACAGACCAATAGAAGAATAAGTACCCGCCTGGATGAACACAAAAATGCAGTAAAAAAGCTGGAACACACCTCCTCACGAGTCCAACACATGAAAACCACAGGTCACAACATCAACTTCAATGGCACCAAAAGCCTCGCCACTATAGAAAACCCCAGCCACAGAATTATCAGAGAAGATTGAAAAAAGACCTGACAGCATGAATAGAAGAGATGATTCCAGCAGACTGTCAATCATTTGGAAGCCTGTACTCTCAAATAGAAAGATCTCCACACCACAAGCCAGGCAAACACCTGAGCACAAACAGACTCCCCCTGATACCTCCAGCTCAAACACACCCCCACCAGGCACCCAGATGAAACCTATCTTCCTAATAGATGATAGTCGTCCTTTCACACGAAGCCAAGCTGCACTGAAAGCCTCCAATACAGGAACAGAGTGTTGCCAGCCTATCAAAACCACAAAACAGACAGAAGAAACCAGAAACACCAATCAAACAAACTCCAAGTCCAATAAACACAGACCAAGACTTCCAACCAATCAGGATGAAGAAAAAAGCATCCTGGGACAGCAATAGGCTAGCCTCAAATTTAAAACCAACGGCTGTGAGAGCCTGACCCACATACAAACTCAATACAGAAGCCTGATGATGGCAGATGAGATTCTGCTGAAACATTGCCACAACTTTAAAAGCACTACAATGACGTGGGATAATACCCGAAGGAAGCTGAACAGCATATATATATATGCTGAACAGCATATATACATATATATATATATGTATCCATGTATTCATAACTATGATTTTACTTATACCTATTATCTTATTAGCAAGTGACAAATAAAAATAAAATAAAAAATAAATAAATACATTTTAAAGATTAATAGTCATCATTTTTCTTGCTGGAATTAAAAGTAGCATTTTGAATTACCACAGTCGAATCCAAAATTTATGTTGCTAAGCAAGACAGCTGTTAAGTGAGTTCTGACCCATTTCCAACCTTTCTTGCCATGGTCGTTAAGTGAATCACTGCCATTGCTAAGTTAGAAACCCAGGGGTGAAGTGAATTCAGCTTCCCCATTGACTTTGCTTCTCAGAAGATTACAAAAGGGGATTATGTGACCCCCAGGACACTGCAGCAGTCATAAATATGAGCCAGTTGCCAAGCATCTGAATTTTGATCATGTGACTATGGGGATGCTACAGTGGTCATAAGTGTGAAAAACCATCATAAGTCACTTTTTTCAATGCTCTTGTAACTTTGAATGGACACTAAACAAAAGGTTGTAAGTCAAAAACTTCCTTTAATGGATAGTCAATTAGATTATTTCTATGCAATATTATTTTTAGATCTGAGTATTGCTGTGAGACTATTACATGCACAAGAATGGAAAGAATCAGTAATACCCACAATGGAGGAATGGTTCATGAAGATGACAGAATGAGCAGAGATGGCAAAAATTAACTTGTTTGATTAAAGAAAGAGCCACAACTACATCTATCGTCCCAAAAGTGCTTTTTTTTTCAAGAGGCAACTGGACTTTCTGGTTTTTCTTTGAAGATGTTTCGCTTCTTATCCAAGAAGCTTCTTCAGCTCTGAAGAAACTTCTTGGATGAGAAGCAAAACTTCTTGAAAAGAAAAAACACCCCAGAAAGTCCAGTTGCCTCTTGAAAAAAAAGCACCTTTGGGACAACCATGACCTGGATGACTGAGAATTTCCATAGATATCTATCACATCTATCAGTGACTGGAAACCCCTTATGGACTTTTTGCTGGGAAAAAAAAGAGAAGAACTTGAATTGTGGGTCTGAAGATGAATAAAATTTAGTTCATGGAAAAAAGAACATTGTGATTTAACAGTACAGAGGATGAAAAAAATGCATTTATAACTGCTGTCAAAAAGATCAGAAGCTATTTCTTTATAATGTTTTTTTCTTTGTTTTCTTTCTTATTGATTTAATTTTCTCTCTTTTTCATTTTCTTTGCTTCTTTTCTAATAGTCGTATTATTTAACATTTCTTCAATAAAAATATATTTTTCCTTACTGATATGCTTTTCTTTCTTGCTTCATTCTAATCGTTGTATTGTTTAACATTTCTTCAATAAATAGTATATTTTTTCCTTACTGATATGCTTTTCTCTCTTATTTTCTTGCTTCATTCTAATAGTTGTATCGTTTAGCATTTCTTCAACAAAAAGTATACTTTTTTAAAAAAAAAAACCAAGTTTGCCCTAATTTAAAATATACCTATCTCAAAAGTTCTTTTTTCCTCTAGATGCATTGACAATGGAGCATCCTTTTGGCTTTCATTCATGCTCATCAGAAATAGCAATGCAACTGTTTGAATACTTTTCTGGCATGTTTAAAAACTGAATGGGCTGTATCCATTTTAGAGAAAGAAAAGATTGGCTTTCTCCATTTGAAACAAATAGCAACATCACGTAGCATACTCATCAAAGGAAGGCATATGTCTTTTGCAATGAAAAAACAGCCATTTTAGCTTTAGATAATGAGACATTTGTTTAGCTATTAATAAGAAGGCATCTGCTTTCAAGCTGAGATAAGGAAACCTTTGTTTGTAATAATCTAGTACATTCCATTCTCTTGATAATGATTGGCTAAATATCTAAACTTTGGAGCCCTATAGAAAGGCAAATTCAGTGTCTAGTTTGATGAAAAGAAAGACTAGGGGTGACATGATAGCAGTCTTCCAATATCTAAGGGGTTTGCCACAAAGAAGAGGGAGGTCAACCTGATTTCCAAAGCACCTGAAGGCAGGACAAGAAGCAATGCATGGAAACTAATCAAGGAGAGAAGCAACCTAGAACTAAGGAGAATTAACCTATGGAACAATTAACCTATGGAACAGCTTGCTTTCATTTGTTGTGGGTGTTCCATCTCTAGAGGTTTTAAAGAAAAGATTGGAAAACCATTTGTCTGAAATGGTACTGAGTTTTCTGCTTGAGCAGAAGGTTGGACTAGAACAGGGGTCGCCAACCTTTTGGACCCCAGGGACCACCAAACTCGTACTTTTAAATCCCAGGGACCAGAGACCCTGAGAAAATCCGAAAAAAAGTCTGCAGGAAAATTCTCCACCCTGTTTTCCTACTGATCATTCTTTATTTGGGATCACAGGATACCATCTCCAGCTCTGTTCTCGGGGGCAGGGAGAGAGACTTTTGGCTTCATGCAAGGAAAGCAGCAGAAGTCTTTCTTTCTCTCCCCCAAACTCCACCAAAAATGAGTCTTTAGGAAATTTGTCATGCCAGTGCAGCCTCTTAGAGCAGGATGCCTTGCAGAGTCCCAAAGACTAATTTTTGGCAGAGTTTGATTCTTTAGTCAGAGCTGAAGAACTTCTCGGATGAGAAGAGAAATGTCTTTCAGGAAAAACAAAGTCCACTTGCCTTTTGGAAAAGCACCTTTGGGACAGTGGTGGTATTCATTTTTTTTTACTTCTGGTTCTGTGGGCGTGGCTTGGTGGGCATGGTGTGGGTTGGTGGGTGTGGCCTCGTGGACATGGCAGGGGAAGGATACCATAAAATCCCCACTTCTACCCTACTCCAGGGGAAGGATATACTGCAAAATCTCCATTTCCACTTCATTCCAGGGGAAGGATACTGTAAAATCCTCATTCCCTCTCCACCCCACTAACCTGCTTTCCAGCTCCATTCTCCTGTGCAGGGCAACAAAAGAAGACCCAGCCAATCAGCTGGGACTTGGGAGGCAGAGAATAGATGGGCCAGTCAGAAGTAGTATTTGCCGGTTCTCTGAACTACTCAAAATTTCTGCTACCAGTTCATCAGAACTGGTCAGAACTGGGTGAATACCACCTTTGCTTTGGTTAACCATGACCTGGATGACCGAGAATCTTCATAGACACATGCTTCTACTGGCACAGCCTAAAGCCAGATTTGATTTTTGAACCATGCTGCTCTGACATTCTCATTACTCAATATTTTTTTTCAGACTATTAAAGTACCTATTGGATTCTCCAATTTGCTCCAAGGAACAAATGTTTCGAAAGAGAAGCTCAGAGGACTCTTCCTGCTGTTCATTGCCAAATGAGATTCAATACATATGCTTGTTTTCTTTCTCATTCTCTCCTGTCCTTTGTGCACTGTGTCAACAAGGAACAATTTTACCATCACTGTCAGAAATACTGCAAAGAAGTAAGTCAAAATCTGGCATTCCCTTCATGTTGTTATGATAACAGTACTTCTTTCTGGCACATTTTGACATTTCGAAAGAACTCCCACCTCTCCTTCCTTTCTAACTTTTCTATTAGGTTTTTTTCATAGTTATAAATAAAGATTTCAAAAGTACATATCCCACACAGCACCGATTGTCAGGCTACAAGTTGATATGGTGAGCAACAGTTCTAAAAGTCAATCATCATTTAATGTTCAGAAGTTCGATTCCTCCTAATTAGAGAAAGCTGCTGCTCTTGAATAGGGAATTTTTGGGGAGATTACATTGAATAACAATTCTCGGATAGATTTATTTGGCCCAGCCACTTCGTGAAAATGAAGTTCATAAATGGGTTTAGACAAGGAAGTGGGAGCAAGCCCATATGAAATTATCTCACCAAGTTAAAAAAAAAAAAAGGGGGGGGGCATCTTTCCCAAAACCCCTGTACATTTTTTTCACCTCATTTTTATGCCTCTGAAACTTTAGAGATTAACAAAATAAGATTCACTTTGTCAAGATGAATTGTCAAGGTGAATTGCTTTTTTTCCAGGGGCATGGAGATGTGTGCTTGCGGGTTTGTGCATAAATAACTCCACAATGAAAAAACAGAAAGAGTCCAGTAGCACCTTCTCAATGTTAGTACAAGGTCAGCTGTTTAATGTGGGTTGTCCCAAATGTGTTTTTTTCAGGAAGCAACTGGACTTTTCTTGATTTTTTTCCTTCAAAGACGTTTCACTTCTCATCCAAGAAGGTTCTTCAGCTCTGACAGGGTAGTGACGAAAGGAAGGATTCATATTCCTTTCCGACAGCTGGTCATTTGCATCCTTTTAGAGGGTTGTTGAAGCCCTTGGAGGTTTATCAGTGTCCTCGGGGTCACCTAAGTGGTAATCCTGGTTCCTGCAGTCTGCAATTTTTTCTCTGGAAATCTATTCCTACATTTCTATGTAGTAGGATGTATGTCTCGCTTAGCAACAGAAATGTTGGGCTCAATTGTGACTGTAAATTGAGGATTACCTGTACATCCATCAATGTTACCTTGAATATTTTTAAACAACAATGTATGCCTATCTCAGGTCCTTGGAAAGGATTTGATAGGTAGACAAAATGCCAACTCTAGTGTAGCCATCTGGTGATAATGTGGTCAACCATCATCATTACCATCATCCATCCTCAATCCTCCTTCTCCTCCATTACCTTCAAATTCTTTTTATGTTTCTCCTCACATACCCAGCCCTCATTCCCAGAAACTAAGTGGACAGAATTATTCACTCATACAGAGCCATTGACATGACTTTCAACACCATTCATTCCTCAAAACAGACTACATATTATTCACGATCTATCTACCAGTATTTGCCTGTCTTAAAATTTCTAGTGCAATTTTTCCATCTTCGATAAACTTTTTATCAACTTACACAAATTCATCTACTTGATTATTTCCACTTATGTATGACTTCTAATCCCTCGCTACATTTTTCCTGTCCATGACAATTCCTTTGATTGGTACATTACTTTTCAGATACGTTCTCTTTATTGTACCATCTAATCTAATATTTCTCACAAATTCTTCAGGATCTCAGACCTGCATATAAGTCAGAGGTGGCATTCAGCAGGTTTGGACCAGTTCTGGAGAACCAGTAGTGGAGATTTTGATTAGTTCGGAGAACCAGCAAATACCACCTCTGACTGGCCCTGCCCCCATCTATTCTCTGCCTTCTGAGTCTCAGCTGATTGGCTGGGTCTTCTTTTGTTGCCCTGCACAGGAGAATGGAGCTGGAAAGCAGGTTAGTGGGGTGGGGAGGGAATGGGGATTTTACAGTATCCTTTCCCTGCCATGCCCACCAAGCCAAGCCCACAGAACTGGTCGTAAAAATTTTTGGATCCCACCATTGATACAAGTGTACATCTGTATTCATGTCCACTTCTCGACTGAAACAACAAGAATTATTTTTACATTCATCTAATAACATAGTATGATTTATTTATTCTAATGAATTTATTAATTTATAAGCTTTCATCATTCACACATTAGATAATAGTCAGCTTTCATATGGCCTGATCACCACGAGATGGCTCCATTAGAAGAGGGGTCCCTAGTACTCACTGAATCTTGCAGAATAGCCCTGATGATGTTACCTAGTTGGATAATGAAGCGTCTACAAGAAAACAACTAAGCTCAGAAATCACTAAAAACCCCTCATTTCAAACCTAAGCTACAAATATTCTCCTTTATTGTGACCCATAGATTTTGAATTCTACTGTCATTATAGCAATAGTAATACCACTTAGACTTATATACCACTTTACAGTGCTTTACAGCCCTCTCTAAGCGGTTTACAGAGTCAGCCTATCACCCCCAACAATTATTATGGTTTTAATCAGTCCACGGTTTTATATTTTTTAGTGTTTTGTTTAGCAATACAGAAAAGATACCACGTTTACTCATACCAATGCCATTTGAAGAATTCCCTGCTAATATTAAGGGCAGTACTGTTAGTCTGGACACATTTTAGCCAGTATGCCAAAGGATGATCAAAATCAAGGTTTAATTAAACATGCTCATGCTATCTCTTGCAAGCCAGGATATGCAACTTAGAGATTGCCTTTCAAACTAACACAACAATGTTTGAATCTCACCAATCTGAGTATATGAAGCATCCCAGAACAATTATTTTTGATTTATTAACTGATATAAACAATCAGTTTATATAAATCAAATAATAATAATAAATCAATAAATCAAAAATTAATCAAACCCAATTCTCTTGAGCCTATTGGGATCACTCTCTTATCTATAGATGGTGTCATTTTAATTGTACAAAGGAAGGTTACTCAGAACACACATTTTCATTTAATATTTAGCACCCTTCTGCAATTTAGCACATATTAAAGAAAAGTGATTATATCTCTCAGCTTTGGTGATACCATATGAAATGACACTTCAGGACAAAATATTTCCAGAAGGATAATGCCAGGTAAAAGAAGGGTTAGAGCAAGGCAACTAAATGGATTCAAGACTTGGGAGGAAGTCTTATGAAGGACAAAACTGAAGTAACTTGGAATGTCCAATCTGGAGAATGAAGGCTATGAGGAGACGTGATAGACATGTTCAGGTTCAAAAAGTGAAGCTAGACAAAAAGATCATCAAGTCTTTCCACTGCTTCAGGACCAGAAATAACAAGGATAGTGTCAACTCTGAAGCTGGCCTAATTGAAGCCATCTTGGAGGCTTCAGTATTGCCACAGTTGGTGCTGAGGGTAGGGAGGGGGAATAGAGATAGCTGGGGTTTTGTAACCAAAACAAAATACAGTGGAGCCTTGAATTGCGACGTACTCCATTCCAAGATTTCAGCTGCATTCCGATTTGGTTGTGACCAGAAGCATGACCATCTGTGCAGTGTAGACCAAAAAAAAAAAAAAAAATGGTGCTGAAGGGGAAATCAGTGTGGAAAGGGGATCTTTCCGTGCTGATTTTGTTTGCCACCAGATTTTTGAATCGTAACCCAATTCAAAAATCAGGTGGATTTTTTGTTTGCCACCTGATTTGGTCGTGAACAGAAGCGTTGAGGTTCCACTGTAATTTCCCCTGAGAACCAAGGACATTCCCACTGGTGGCTGAAAAGAGGAGGGATTAAGTTTCCCAGCAACCGGACAGCACCTCGATTGGACCGTGGGACTGTCTGGGAAAGGGGGGAAAACTTTTATTTTTAATTAGGTGAAAATGGCGGAAAACTTTAGAGTCAGTTTTCACCAGTCTATGCCAATATGATCTGTCCAATAAACCTGTTCTTTGAGGAATCTGCTTGCCTCAGAGTTCCATTTGCAATGGGTATATTACTTGGAACCCTGACAGGTAGACTGGAGCTAACTAGTTTTTCTTTAAACATAAGGGGGAGTGGGGGAAATCTCCCAACTGTACATTCTGAACAATTATGCTCAAAAGAGGGAAATCTGGGTTTTTCCCCTCTGAAGGAGTTTTTAAGAAAAGGTGGAACAGCTACCTCTTGAGGATGATTTCTCATTGCACATTGCAAATAGTTGCAGACTTTTGTGGTGTTTTCCAACTCAGCAATGTTGTGATCCCATGAACTGCAAGAACAGAACAGAATAACAGAGTTGGAAGGGACCTTGGAGGTCTTCTAGCCCAACCCCCTGCTCAGGCCATTGACAAATGGCTATCCAATCTCTTCTTAAAAATTTCCAGTGTTGAAGAAGGGCGGCACATAAATCAATAAGTCTCAGAGATTGATTTAAATGCTTTTTAAAAACTGATTAATAATCACAAGACACGGAATAATCACAAGATAGGAAGCCAAAGCAAAGGAGAGAGACAGTTTGGAATGTTTTAGGAACTTGTTTTTAATTTTACATACGGGCAATCCTTGACTTATGATCGAAATTGAGCCCAAAATTTCTGTTGCTAAGTGAGACATGTGTTAAGTGAGTTTTGTCCCATTTTACCATCTGTCTTGTCACCATTGCTAAGCGAATCACTGCGGATGTTAAGTTAGGAACACACTTTTAAATTGAATATGGTTTCCCCATTGATTTTGCTTGTCAGAAGGTCGCAAAAGAGGATCATATGACCCTGGGACACTATGACCGTCATAAATAGGAGTCAGTTGGTAAGCATTTGAATTTTGATCAGGTGATCCTGAAGAGGCCGCAGTGGTTATAAGTGTGAAAAACAGTCATAAGCCACTGCCGTTGTAACTTCAAACTGTCATTAATGAACTTCTGTAAGTCAAGGACTACCAATTGTTTTTTTCTATGCACAAATATATATATATATGTGGTGGGAGTTGAGGGTGATTTTTTTCTCTCCAGATTTTGTTCTATTGTTCTATTGTTCTATTGTACTTTATTAATTTATTTGATTCTTTTGTTAGTTTTTTTTTTAAAAAATATGGTTTTACATTGTGTAAGCCAACTCGAGTCACCAACCAGCTAAAGACCTCTAACAGAACACTGCCTAACCAACACACATTTCATATACAAAGGACAAAGATACAAGCAAATTGAAGGAGCCCCTATGGGATCACCACTGTCACCCGTCATTGCAAACCTGTTCATGGAAGAATTCAAATCCAGAGACCTGGCTAATGCCACCCACACACCCAAACTATGGCTAAGATACATCGATGACACATTTGTGATTTGGCCCCATGGAAAAGAAAACCTAAACAATTTCCAAACACACCTAAACAACACACACCCCAAAATCAAGTTCACCATGGAAATGGAAATAAACAAACAACTACCATTCCTAGATGTACTAATCTACAAAAGAACAGATGGCACACTGGGACACACCATATACCAAAAGAAAACACACACCAACCGCTACCTCAACGCCCAATCCCACCACCACCCAGCACAGATAAATTCCGTGGCTAAAACACTAATTACCAGAACCAAACGCCTGGCAGAGAAGACACATATAAAGACTGAACTATGCACCCTGACTGAAGTATTGACAGCCAATGGCTTCCACAAAAACAAAATCACCAACTTGACCCACAAAAACACACCAAGACATAACAGAGACCTAGAAGATCAACAGACCTATGGAACAGCTGTCTTGCCCTACATAAGAGGTACTACAGATAAAATCAGTAAGATACTACACAGGCATCACATCAAGACTGCCTTCAAAACAGACAAAAAAATAGCAGCCATCCTTAGAAACCCCAAAGACAAAATTGACCTGGAAAACCAAGGCATATACAAAATTCCCTGTACATCATGCCCGGCCACATACATTGGACAGACCAATAGAAGAATAAGTACCCGCCTAGATGAATACAAAAATGCAGTAAAAAAGCTGGAACACACCTCCTCACTAGTCCAACACATGAAAACCGCAGGTCACAACATCAACTTCAGTGGCACCAAAACCCTCGCCACTATAGAAAACCCCAGCCACAGAATCATCAGAGAAGCCATAGAGATTGAAAAAAGACCTGACAGCATGAATAGAAGAGATGATTCCAGCAGACTGTCAATCATTTGGAAGCCTGCACTCTCAAATAGAAAGATCTCCATGCCACAAAACAGACAAACACCTGAGCACAAACAGACTCCCTCTAATGCCTCCAACTCAAACACCCCCCCACCAGGCACCCAGGTGAAACCTAGCTTCCTAATGGATAGCAGCCATCCTTTCACACGAAGCCAAGCTGCACTGAAAGCCTCCAACACAGGAACAGAGTGTTGCCAGCTAATCAAAGCCACAAAACAGACAGAAGAAACCAGAAACACCAATCAATCAAACTCCAAGTCCACTGAACACAGACCTAGACTCCCAGCCAATCAGAATAGGCCAGCCTCGAATTTGAAACCAGAGGCTGTGAGAGCCACATCCATACAGAAGCCTGATGATGGCAGATGAGATTCTGCTGAAACGTTGCTACAACTTTAACAGCACTAAAATGACGTGGGATAATACCTGAGGGAAGCTGAACAGCACACATGTAAGTACCCGCGAAAGCCTAAAAAGAACAAATATGTATATATGTGTATATATAGATATAGATATA
>BLBF01000006.1:9864099-9878330 GCA_015471245.1 Laticauda colubrina | reverse complement strand
CTATCTATCTATCTATCTATCTATCTATCTATCTATCTATCTATCTAACTATCACTGTCTCTCTTACACCCTACACTGTTTCTCTCTCTCTTACACATGCTATTTCTCTCTTTTTTTAGATCTATCTATCCGTCATCTATCTCTTACATACATACACTATTTCTCTCTCTCTTTCTCTCTGTCTATCTCTTATACACACTATTTTTCTTTCGTTCTCTCAGTCTCTCTATCTCTTACAGACACTATTTCTCTCTCTATCTGTCTGTCTGTATCTCTCTCTCCCTAACATACACTATTTCTTTCTCTCTCTATCGCTCACTCTCTCTCTTTCTCTGTCTCTCTCTCACACATACACACACTACAGTTCCTCCACCAGTTAAATCAAATCTGACACAAAAGGTTTCAGAGCCCAAATTGTAACAGGAAACTCTTTGAGCTTCCCTTTAGAAAGCCAGCACATTCCTGGGAAAATGCCTCTTGGCAGGGATCAGGAGTCCATCATATGATCTTGCTGAGAAGCATGAGAAGCTTTAATCTCTTGGCTCCAGGAAACACAGATTATCACAAGGTCTCTGCTGCCTTGGCTTGAATGGATTTTCCCCCTCCCTAGCTTTAAAGGTTAATTTAAACTTCTGACAGGCATTCTAGTCTCATCCCATCCTGTGTCATGTTGAGTTTAACAATTCAGCACTTTCCAGCAGAAAGTTTTGCAGTAACTCATTTGAAATATAAGAAGTTCTGGAGAAATTTGTCCATGGAGGTTCTTAGTCATCCAGGTCATGGTTGTCCCAAAGGTGTTTTTTCAAGAGGCAGCTGGATTTTCTGCTTTCTCTTTGAAGACATTTTACTTCTCATCCAAGAAGCTTCTTCAGCTCTGACTGGATTCTTCCATTCCCCACCATCCAGTCGGCTTCTACAAAGATGAGAGGGTCACTGAAACCGTCATAAATATGAGCCCATTGCCAAGCGTCTGAATTTTGGTCACATTTCTATGGGTTGCTACAACGGTTTTAAGTGTGAAAAATGGTCTCATGTCACTTTTTTCAGTGCTGTTTTAGTTTTGAAAGATGGTTGTAAGCCAAGAACTTCCTGTTCTGTGTTTCTGTTTATCCTGCGTGTCATAAAAAAAGACTATGGCTTACTCGACTTACAACTGTTCATTAAGTGGCCACTCTAAGTTGCAAAATCACAAAAAAAAACCTGATTTACAACTGGTGTTCTCATTTATGAGGGCATCGCAGCATCCTCACAGTCAACGTGATAAAAAAAAATCAGATGGCATGTATTTTTGATGATTGTACCATGTTTTCCCCAAAATACAACCTATTCAGAAAATAAATCCTAACTTGATTTTTACATGTGCACCCAATATAAGCCCTATCCCCCAAAATATGCCCTAATTAGGTGCATAGGTAAAAATTAAGCTGGGGTGGGGATGGGGTGGTGGAGCTGCCCTAGTACTTACCTTTCGATAGCTGCTGCCAAGTCTCACACACCTTGGCCCATTTTTTCTTCAGATTAACAGAGTTGGAAGGGAACCTGTAAGTCTAGTCCAACCCCCTGCCCAAGCAGGAGACCCTACACCTCTGATGATGAACCTATGGCACACATGCCACCAATGGCATGCAGAGCCATTTGTGTTGGCACACGAGCCGCAGGCAAACTTACCTCACTGCACATGTGTGCGCCTCAGAGCTGATTTTCAGCTGGTTTGAGGCCTTTTTCGGCCTCCCAGAGGCTTAAAAAAAAAGCCTCTGCAGGCCAAATAATAGGCCCGTGACAAAGTGGGCCTATTATTCAGCCTGCAAAGCCTGCAGAGGCTTTTTTCAAGCCTCTGGGAGGCCAAGAAAGGTCTCAAACCAGCCGAAAATCAGCTGTGAGGTACAGTGCAGGGTAATGGGGGGCGGCAAGGGTGGGTGATTGCATGTGCATGTGCAGGGAGCATGGGGGGGTACACATTGACTTCTGGGTGCTGGCATGTGAGTACACACGCACCAGCGCACACACCATTTTGGGCACAGGGGCCCAAAAGGTTAGCCATCACTGCCCTACACCATTTCTGACAAATGGCAGTCCAATCTCTCCTTGAAAGTCTCAAGTGATGCCCCCCCCCCCACAACTTCCGAGGGCAAGCTGTCTGGATTGATCCGGAGCTCTGTTATCAGCTACCGTTATCTATCACCAGGTCTTTAGGTAAAGCTGACTGACTGCAGAAGAAATGGGCAGAGTTGTGCAAGGTCTGGGTGCAACCATCCAAAGATGTTCCCAAAGGCCTCTGACAGTGAAAAGAAGGCCGGGAGTGATGCGTGCAAGTGAGGTGAGTCAGTGGACAACACTGCTCCCCCCTGAAAATAAGACCTGGTGCCTTTTTGGTGGCAAAAAATATAAGACAGGGTCTTATTTTGAGGGAAATACAGTAGGGTCCTGAAGTCATGTGATCACCATTTTGTGACTTTTTCAGCTGGCTTCTGACAAATCAAGTCAATGAGGGAAGCCCAAGTTGCTTAATGACCACATGATTCAATGATTTACTTAACAACCATGACTTCCAGTCTTCTAGTCTAACTTAGACAAGAAATCCTAGGCAATTTTAGACAAATGGTTGGCCAATCTCTTCTTTAAAACTTCCAGAGTTGGAGCATCCACAACTTCTGGAGGCAAGTTGTTCCACAGATTGATTGTCAGGAAGTCTTTCCTTAGTTCTACATTGCTTCTCTCCCTGATTAGTTTCCATCCATTGCTTCTTGTCCTGCCCTCAGGTGCTTCGGAAAATAGCTTGACTCCCTCTTCTTTGTGGCAGCCCCTCAAATATTGGAACACTGCTATCATGTTGTCCTTCTTGTCATCAGACTAGACATTCCCAATTCCAGTAACCGTTCTTTATATGTTTTAGCTTCCAGTCCCCTAATCATCTTTGTTGCTCTTCACTCTAATGATAGCAGCTTAATATGCAGATAACGCATTCTGAAGTACTTGTACTCTGAAATCAGGGTTTTACACACACACACACACACACAGAGAGAGAGAGAGAGAGAGAGAGAGAGAGAGAGAGAGAGAGAGAGAGGGAAAGAGAAAGAGATCATAATCTGAATCCACAAAAAGTTTACATGCCATGATTTTATTTTATTTATTTATTAAATGTATATGCCACTCAACTCACTGTTGCACAACTGATATAAACAGGATTTCCATATTGGAGGAATTACTAATTCAGAAACACAATCAAACAGTAAACAACTTCCTAATCCAGGAACCACCAGGAACACTCCTATTAATCCTGACAGGGCAAGCCACTTATATGTAAACCCTCCTCCTTTTCTGGCCCTGATGATGTTACCTAGTTGGGTGATGAAATGTCTGCAAGAAAACAACCAAGCCCAGGCAGCACCAAGGTCTCTATAGATGAATGTGGACTCTGCAGCTCGAGAAAGTCAATTTTTATCTGTTCTTAAAAAAAACAATCAAGCTTTCTTCATACGGATAGATCTTTGAGACTTACCTGACAGAGTGAGCCAGCCAATCTCCTTCAATGTTCAGTTCCAAAATTCCAGAAATGACCTAATCCACTTTGACAATAATCTGATTCGTTTTGATCCCCAGATCAGAAGAAAACAAAGCCGAATTGCAGAGAAATCATCCTGGAACAGGTTTTCAAGAAATCTATCTTTGCAAAGAAGTAGATCTACTGTATCTAACCCCTTCAGGAATCCATTCTCTATTACTCAGCCTTGTCTCAGAATTCAGGCTTCAGCCAACTCCACAATATACACCTCTAATTTATCTGGATGATCCTCCTCTCCCTTTCAGTTTTCTGCCAAATCCTCTTTGCTTTGAACACAGGGGACAGAGGGCGAAGACGTCCGAGGCCCCTCCTGATTAAACACATCTGCAGTCACATCCATCAATGTTTCGGTTCTGTCTTGGAGAACATTAGCCCTGCTGGCCTGGTGGAAAACTTTTGATGATTTAGGACACACTGACAGATGCTCACCTCTTTCCTGACCTAGCAAACAAGGGCCATTAAAAGCTTCCCTTTCTAAATTCCACAAAGCTTTCCACCTGTCCTTTGGATACAAAGGTGAGTGAAGGTCATCTGAGGTCTGCCTTCAAATAAACCAAGCAAAATGGCAAATTCTTCTTCCCCTGAAGAACAGCTCATCTGCCTGGGATCCACACTGTATAATGGACATGAATACAATTGAGCAAGTTCAGAGGTATTTCACGAGAAGAGTCCTCCACTCCTCTGCTCGCAATAGATTACCTTATGCCACCAGGCTTGAAATTTTTGACCTAGGCAACTTAGAACTATGCCGCTTACGGTCTAACCTGAGCTTAGTACACAAAATTGTCTGCTACAATGTCCTACCTGGCAATGACTACTTCAGCATCAACCACAATAACACACAGGCAAACAATAAACTCAAAGTAGGACTTCAGCAACTGAATGGTCAATACCTGGAACTCTGTTGTTACATCCTCAAACCTCCAAAACTTTAACCTTAAACTGTCTACCATGGTCCTCACTCCATTCCTAAGAGGTTTGTCAGGGGCATACATAAGTGCACCAACACGCCTATCATCCCTGCCCTACTGTTCCTGTTTATTCGTACTCATCTATTACTTACACCCGTTTATACTTATATGTTAAAAGATACTTTATATGTTATGTTCATACTTATACTTGTTTTCTCATACATGCTTGACAAACTAAACTAAATAAATAATAAATAAATAATAAAAGGCAAGGACTAGAAATTGGACCACTTGACCTTCCGTTTACCTTCTGAAGTGGGAGCTATGCACCCAAGTTATAACAAAACACATATTATGACTGGAAATGCTGGCAAAGTAAACAGCATTTGGCCTGATGAGCTAAGTTCTTTGGTAAGATTTCAGCTCCTGGATCTAGATGGAAGCATTTTTTAAAAAAATTTCTGTTTGGCAAAGAGAGAAAGAAAAAAAGCAAATATTGAAACTGGGTTGGATACTCCTGAACTTTACCCCTCACTCAAGTGTTCACACATCTCTTGTTTTGAATTCTTGGTCAAGTTGAAGCTACTGCGTATGATCTAATCAATAATCAACTATCCAGAAGAGAGACATTTTAATCCAGGATAGCCTGGAGTAAGGGTTAGGGTTAGGGTTGGAGTGTTCTCATTTTTCCAGTGTTGTGCAAATACAATCCTTGCAGCGGTCAATACATGCAAAACTAAATATATAGTCCCTTTATTATAGCCCTCTGGCATTACACCCAACAAAAATATTTCTGGTTTCAGATCCATAGAAAACTCTGTTATTGCAGTTATTGAAACTGTAGGAAATAATTCTGTGGGAGGTTTTTTTGTTTTCATTTTTTTTTTTTTTTTTTAAAAAGAGCCTTTCCTAAAATCTCCATTCAAGCTCCTCTCCTGCTCCATGTTCCTTTCTTGGAAGCATTACCAAAACGGTTTGTCACTTTTTTCTTCTAGGTATTTTATTGATTTCTCTGTACAATCTACAACTCTAACATTTCCTCATGGCGCCCACAACAGATCAGATGGGGGCATAAAAGAGGCAGCATTTTGCAGCAATTTTCAGGCCAAATTGGTGAATTCAGGTGAAATGGTGGGTTTGGCATAAGATTTGACAAAGGACTTCCATTTCTTGTTTCTCAGCCAAAGCGTTCTGGCTTCAGAAACTACAGCTCATTATCTGGTTTATTACTGCAATAAATCCATTGAGCAAACCTTGTAGTTGTAAATCCAGTCCTAGTTCGGAACACAAAATTTCTTGAGAGAACATTGAATCAGTCAGTGGTAGGATTCAAATCATTTTACAACTGGTTCTCTGCCCTAATGACTGGGTGGGTGTGGCTGGGTGGTCATGTGACTGGGTGGATGTGGCTTACTTGATTGATCTCACTCTTTGGAAATTTCTCCTTAGTCTAACTCACAATAAAATAGCACAATAAAATAGCACCGTTCCAATATTTAGAATAGAACAGAATAACAGAGTTGGAAAGGAGCTTTGAGGTCTTCTAGTCCAACCCCCTTCCTAGGCAGGAAACCCTGCACCACTTTAGACAAATGGTTGTCCAATCTCTTCTTAAAAACTTCCAGTGTTGGAGCATTCACAACTTCTGGAGTCAAGTCATTCCATAGATTGATTGTTCCGGTCAGGAAATTTGAGACGCTCCTACAAAAATGAGGGAATCAATCTATTTTCCAAAGCACCAAAAAGCACAACAAGAAACAATGGATGGAAACTAACCAAAGATTCTCCTGCTTGGATGGGGGAGTTGGACAAGATGACCTCTAAGGTCCCTGCCAACTCTGATTATCTGTTAAGAAAGAAGCAACCTAGGACTAAGGAGAAATTTCCGAAGGGTGAGACCAACCAACCAATGGAATAGCTTGCCTCCAAAAGTTGTGGGTGCTTCAGCAGTGGAGGTTTTTAAGATGAGATGGGGAAAAAAAAAACATTTGTCTAAAATCTTGTATAGGATTTCCTACTTGAGAAGAGGGTTGGGCTAGAAGACCTCCAAGGTCCCTTCCAACTCTGTTGTTCTGTTATGGACTTCAAAACCCAGAATTCCTTCTGATGGCCATGCCAGCTGGGGGATTCTGAGAACCAAAGCCCATGCCCTGGAAAGATACCAAATGTGCAGAAATCTGCTATAAATCCACCAGTATTAAAAATTGGGTTGCTGGACTGAAATCATATTCTTTCAAATCTGCAAACTGAAGATGGTTGCCAGCCAGAATTGTATCCGGGGGTGGAGATATAAAGGTCAAAAGTTATCAAATTCCTTTCCTTTTCCCTCCCTGCCAGGTATTGCCCGCCAGCAAATAATCCTTCTGAATTATATCTATTAAGTATGTTGTGTTTTAATGGAATCCAAACATTGATGTATTCCACATTCCATCTCATTTTCTCTCTTTAACATTAAAAGCTCCCCATCTAACTGATGAATCAGAGGAATAGGAAGATTTAGGGTTTTTTCCAGCTTATTCACATCCCCTGCAGTCCATCTTAGCATTAGAGTGGCTGAGTAGGCATGCTAAGCTAAGCATCTGCCTAGTTCAGGAAATCCATTTCTTGCTTGTTGTAAAAGGAAACAGTAAGAGGAGATAAAACTTCAAGCATTATTATTTCTTTTCTTTTTCAAGATCAAGGTAGTGTTAATCAACTGCTTGATTAAAAAAGAAAGAAAGAGAAAATATAATAAAAGTATATTTTTAAAAACAATAATAAAAAAAAGAAAAAAAGAAAATGCCTAGAGCAATTGAGGAATATTTTGGAAAAGATGACTTTAATACATTTAAAAATAAATTTAATGAATGTAAAAAGGTGACTTTTTAATACATCTATGGATTACAGACCATAAAAGGCAACCTCACTTGCATTTAAGTTCCTCTTTAGAGGTCTCCAAACTTGGCAACTTTAAGATTTGTGGACTTTGATTCCCAGAATTCTTCAGCTAGCCATGCTGGTTGGGGAAATCTGAGAGTTGAAGTCCATAAGTCTTAAAGTTGTCAAGTTTGGGGACCCCTGTTCTACTTCAACACAGGAGAGACCAATAGGAAAACTAAGAACTCCTAGAATTAAGGAGAAATTTCCTGACAGTCAGAACAATTAATGAGTGGAACTATTTGCTTGCACAAGTTATGGATGTTCCATCTCTGAAGTCTTTTAAAAAGAGATAGGATAGCCATTTGTCCAGAATGGCATAGGATCTCCTGCTTGAAGAGAGAGTTAGATTAAAAGATCTCCAAAATCCTTCCCAATTCTGTTATTCTGACTTCCTCCTGCATTATTTCGATTGTGATCTTGACTCAGATTCTCAGTTCTGTTTGTGTAGATCCAGTAAGACATATACTCAGTTCCCCCCTCCCTTTCCAACTGTGGTGTGCAACTATTTTTGCAATATATATATTTCTTTTTTTTTGATTGATGTTTTTACTGAGAAGACATTTGAGCTGGAGAAATGCTACCTATCCTGCATACAACTACCGTGTTTCCCCCCAAAATAAGACTGGGTCTTATATTCATTTTTGCTCCAAAAGACGCATTCGTGCTTATTTTCCAGTTAGGTCTTATTTTGTGGTAAATATAGTATTAAATGTGTCCATCTGGCTGATGATCTTAACTGGGGCTTATTTTGGGGGTAGGGCTTCTATTACAAGCATCCTGAAAAATCATGCTAGGACCAATTTTCTGGTTGGGTCTTATTTTCAGGGAAACACTATAGTTTTAAGGTTGACTGTTTCAAAAAATAATCTTATACAGGTAGCCCTTGATTTACAACAGTTCATTTAGTGATTGTTCTAAGTTACAATGGCACTGAAAAAAGTCACTTAGGACCATTTACAACCGTTGCAGCATCCCCATGGTCACGTGATCAAAATTCAGGTGCTTGGCAACTGACTCATATTTATGATTGTTGCTGTGTCCCAGGGTCATGTGATCTCCTTTTGTAAAATTCTGCCAAGCAGAGTCAATGGGGAAACCAGATTCACTTCACAACCTTGTTACTAACTTCACAACTGCAGTGTGTTCACTTAACTGTGGCAAGAAAGGCCATAAAATGAGGCAAAATTCCCTTAACAACTGCCTCACTTAGCCACAGAAATTTTGGGCTCCATTGTGGTTATAGAATAGAATGGAATAGAACAGAACGGAACGGAACGGAACAGAACAGAACAGAACAGAACAGAACAGAACAGAATACTTTATTGGCCAAGAGTGATTGGACACACAAGGAATTTGTCTTGGTGCAAATGCTCTCAGTGTACATAAAAGAAAAGATACATTAATCAGTCAAGAATCATAAGGGACAACACTTAATAATAGTCAGAGAGCACAATAAGCAATCAAATCATATTAGGAAACAGTCAATAGATTGTAAGGATACAAGCGACAAGGTTACAGTCATACAGTCACAAGTGGGAGGAGATGGGCGATAAGGAGTGATGAGAAGATTAATAGTAACAGTCGTGCAGACTTTGTAAATAGTTGGACATTGTTGAGGGAATTATTTGTTTAGCAGAGTGATGGCATTTGGGAAACAACTCTCCTTGTGTCTAGTTGTTCTGTGTGCAGTGCTCTATAGGGTCATTTTGAGGGTAGGAGTTGAAACAGTTTGTGTCCGGGATATGAGGAGTCTGTAAATATTTTCATAGCCCTCTTTTTGACTCATGCAGTATACAGGTCCTTGATTGAAGGCAGCTGGGTAGTAATTGTTTTTTCTGCAGTCCTATTATCCTCTGAAGTCTCCGTCTGTCTTGCTGGGTTGCAGAACCAAACCAGAAAGTTATAGAGGTGCAGATGATAGACTCAATAATTCCTCTGTAAAACTGGATCGGCAGCTCCTTGGGCAGTTTGAGCTTCCTGAGTTGGCACAGAAAAAACATTCTTTGTTGTGTTTTTTTTGATGACGTTTTTGATGATAGGTGTCCATTTTAGGTCATGTGATATCATAGAACCTAGTTATAATTTGAGGCCTACTGTATTGTCTGGACTTCTATGTTGAGATGCAGTCTATCTCAAAAAAATCCAATAGAAGGTCAATGTTAGAGAATTTTCATCTTCTTATCATCTTCTTGTATGCTAAGAAGTAACTGCTGGCAACTAGAAGCATCTGAATTCAATGGTCCATCAAACTCGAGGGAGAGTTTTAATGATGCTCTACCTCAGTGCTTAGCAACTGGGAAATGATGGCCTTGATTCTCTTGGTGATATTTTTAATTTTAATTTAATTAAAAGAAGCAACTTAGAACTAAGGAGAAATTTCCTGACAGTTAGAACAATTAATCCATGGAACAACTTGCTTCCAGAAGTTGTGAATGCTCCAACACTGGAAGTTTTCAAGAAGAGATTGGACAACCACTTGTCTGAACTGGTATAGGATTTCCTGACTAGGCAGGGGGCTGGATTAGAAGACTTCCAAGGTCCCTTCCGACTCTGTTATTCTATTCTACTCTATTTCCTCTGAACAAGAGGTTGGCTTTGGATCCACAGATCAAAACCAGGTTTTGGTCTCCGTGTTCTGGTTGCAGGACTTAGCAGGTGGTTTCAATCTTCCCTTGGCCAGAGAGAAGTGCTTACATTTAGTTTAGTTTAGTTTACTTTATTGTCAGTGCACCTCATACAATAAAATTAAATACCATCTTCAGTGTACACTCATCCTTCACATTCTGTACATTGAATTGAAAATATTGCATTCATATTGCACGATACATTAGAATTCAAAAGAGCTACTGCCCTGGGATGTAAGCTATTTTTCAGCCTATTTGTGCTTGTTTTTATTATTTTGTACCGTCTGCCAAATGGTAATAGTTCAAAAAAAAAAGGGTGCCCAAAAAGGATGAGATGGATCTTTGAAAATATTTTGAACTTCCTTAAGGCAGCAGGAACTATAAAGCTCTTCCAAAGTGGGGAGAGGGCAACCCATGATCTTCTGGGCAATGACATTAAACCTCTGGAGTGCTTTCCTATCTGCCACTGGGCAATTGGCAAACCATACAGAAGTGCAGTAGTGAAGATACTCTCTGTGGTGCAGCGGTAGAAGGTCACCAGCAGTTTTCCATCCACTTGTTTCCTGAGAAGCCTCAGGTAGTATAATTTCTGCTGAGCCCTTTTGACCAGTGCTGCAATGTGAGCACCCCAGGTCAGGTCCTTTTTATTCCACTAAGTTAAATACCAAAAATGGCACAGTCCCTCCTTGTGCGGGCACATGCCTTCGAACTTCTCTAACACCTACAAGCTTTCCTTAAAAAATACTCCTATGTTGCCTAGGTGACCAGAGGATCAGAGGCATGTGCATTGCAAATTCAGCCTGCCTTCACACTCGGTAAACTCTCTTAAGTAGTCCTAGTATATTTGTCTCATTTCGATGTCATAAATACAGCCCGGATATGGCACTCACTTTTGAAGTGCTGTTAGCTAGCAAGAGCTAAACCTGTCTGGCATCCATTCAAGTGCGGATGTTTTAAAGAGCAACTCCCAGAAGAATGGAATGTCGTTTTTAATTGGGATGAATGTTCATGGATGGAGTTGAAGGGCAAAGCTTGGTTTATATCACATGTTATTCTTTATAGTGTTTCTCCAGCCTTCTTAATGCCAGATTCATATTGGGTTCTGGCTAAAACGAGGAGCTAAACACAATCAGCCCTTTGAATATTGGACTGAATTCAGGACCTGTGAAATTGGGTAAATAATTCCTCAGAATTTCTTCAGGGGAAGGATATTTTCCAACTAGTTTCAAAGATAGGGCCCTCCCCTCCCCCCCATTAATGCTGACATTAACATCTTCCCATCACTTCTTAGGAAGTGATGGAAAGATGCCAAACTAGGAAGATACTACAACTGAACAGATATTTGTACCAAAAAATGATGGGACACCTTTGTTTTCTCGATGTAACTGTCAAGCCCAACATTGACATATGTGTAGCCATTTTAGTTAAGCTTAATATATATTCTTTTTCTTATTTTCTCTGTGGCAGTCAAAGGGGGAAGGGTTTCAGGCTTGCCACATTCCTAAGTGGGGAGGAGTGGAGATAAAGAGAGCTGTTTTGGCTAGGTGATTCTCCTTCCCGTGGGAAACGAGCTGTCTGTGCTTGGGCCCCTTGAAGGGGAGATTTATGACATCAAGCAACGTTGAATTACTTCTATTGGAGAATGTGACTTTGGGAGGTTGTTTCTAATGTTTAATATTGTATGGTAATTCCAGGTTGTGCCAGATCCGGAATTACCATGGACTTTGCCAGTTTGATGCTTTCCTAAATAAAAGAATTTATCTTGGAAGATGGACTTTGTTCTTTTCTTTTTAAATGGATTTCATCACTTGCCAATCTGACAGTAACATGCATACAGAAGATACCACAGCCACCTCATCATTATAAGTATTAACAGAATAACATACCTGGAAAAGGCCTTCTAGCTCAACCCTCTTCTCAAGTAGGAGACTCTATAGCAAGGGTCGCCAACCTTTTGGACCTCAGGAACCACCAAACTCATAATTTTAAATCCAGGGGACCTCTAACCAGTTCCGTGGGTGTGGCTTAATTTATGGGTGTGGCTTGGTGGTCATGTGACTGGCTGGGCATGGCTTGTGTGTAAATATTATAAATATTTATATAAATATTGAATTTTTTATTTAAAAAAGAGCAACTTTTACCCAAAATCAGGCAAAGCAGGCAGACAGATTGAGTTGCTCACAGAATCACAGATTCATTCAGACATCTATCTTTCTGCCATCGGCTAGCTCAGTCTGCACTGCTTCAGTCCTAAGGAAGATTAGGCTCTTCTAAAGATTAGCTAGAAAGCAAGAAATCCAACAATTTCCTGCTTTCTAGCTAATCTAAATCTTCCCCAATAGCAGAACTGCTGATGGTCAGAAAAAGGAAAAATAGCAACTTAGCAGGCAAGTTTACCAGGTAAGGATTGTGTGGGCAGGGAGAGTTTCCACGGGCCATGTGGGCAGTGCAGCCTAGATTGTGTTCCTTGTGTTCCTGTGCAGCCTAGATTAATTGCTTTTGGGGGTGCTCTGGGGGTGACATTTCTCCGCAGACCACCAAAATTTTCTCGTGGACCACCAGTAGGCCACGGCCATGGCCCACTGATTGGCGACCATTGCTCTATAGCATTTCAGACAAGTGGTTGTCTGGTTTCTTCTTAAAAGCCTTCATGATGGAGCATCCACAACTTCTGAAGGCAAACTGTTCCACTGGTTAACTGTTCTCATGGTTAGGACGTATCTCCTAAATTCCAAGTTGGTTCTCTCCTTGATTAGTTTCCACCCATTGTTTCTTGTCTTGCCTTCTGGTGCTTTGGAAAGTAGGTTAACCTTCTCTTCTTTGTGGCAGCCTCTCAGATATTAGAAGACTGCCAGGGGTGGGCTTCAAAAATTTTAGCAACAGGTTCTCTGCTCAGTTGCAGGATGAGCGTGGCCTAGTTGGCCTCCTGCATCATGGTGGGGAGGGTGTTTTTGCCCTCCCCAGGGTCCGCAAGCTTTCTTCAAGTCTCCAGGAGAGCGAAAATGGCCTCCCTGCTCTCCAGAGGCTCTCTGGAAGCCAGAAACAGACTCATTTCCAGCCTTCCCAAATTTCTGAGAGGCCTGTATTTTGCCCTCTCCGAGCCTCTGCATGCGCCCTGCACTTACCTGCCTCCAAAATGGGCCACATGGGGACTCCTGGGAGGGATGGGGCAGGGTGGGTGTGGCTAGCCAGGAGTGGGATTTGGGGGTTTTCCAAACTGCACAAAATCTTAGCTAGGGGCTCTCCTGAACCGCTGTGAACCCCCAGCATCTCATCCTTGAAGACTGCTATCCTGTTATCCTTAGACCCCTAGCTAAATAATTGTTAAACAATTGCAGCCCAATCCTGCTCAAGGGTATTTCTCCGAAATTCTCTTTTTCGTTAAAAGAATTTCTAGCATCAATTTTTCTTTCAAGCTGAATAAGAACTGGTAAAAGATGAAGCAGAATGTATGTGCCAAACAATACTAATCTTGCCTTAACCCCATCCTCAAGCTCCTCGGTGTCTTTGAAATATCAAACCCTTGAAAGGGAGTATTAAGGGAATTTGAAGAATAATTAATAACAGAAATGGAGGGGAAAAACTTTGTAAGTTGAAACTTACAATCAACTTCCCCAACTCCAAGCTCCCATCTGGGTCTATAAATCAGAATGCATTTGCATACATTCAGAATGTTGAAATACATTTTATAGTTCCCAAACCTACATATGCATGCCCATCAACTATGCATAATACAGCACGCAAGTAGCAAGGGAAATAGACAGAGAAGTGATTTACAAAATGAATGTAACGCCACTGAATGCCCCATTATATCTCATCATTAAGTCTTCTTTCCAACTGAGATGACTTAAACAAATATGGATAGTGTGTGACTGATTAACAATAATTGGCAGAGTTTCCATGGCTAAGGAAGGCAGTCATTCAGTGAGTTGCACCCATTTTACAACCTTTTAAAAGAGAATAACAGAGTTGGAAAGGGCCTTGGAGGTCTTCTGGACCAGGGGTCGTCAACTTTTGGGACCTCAGGGACCACCAAACTCATAATTTTAAATCCTGCAGACCACTAATATGAATTTTGACCGGCAGTGGCTTGCTGATGTTGTTGAGAGAAAGGGAGAGAGAGATCTGATCTAACCTCGAAGGGCTGGCGGTGATGTTTTCTTTCTCTCTCTCTCTCTCTCTCTCTCTCTCTCTCTCTCTCTCTCTCTCTCTCTC
>BLBF01000006.1:9764870-9849827 GCA_015471245.1 Laticauda colubrina | reverse complement strand
TCCTTCCTTCCTTCCTTCCTTCCTTCCTTCCTTCCTTCCTTCCTTCCCTCCCTCCTTCCTTCCTTCTTTCCCGCCCTCCCTTCCTCCTTCCTTCCTTTAGTCTTATCCTCTCTCCCTCCTTCTCTCCTTCTCTTCCTCCATTCCTTCCCTCTTTTTCCTTCCTTCCTTCCTTCCTCCCTCCCTCCCTTCCTTCCTTCCTTTCTTCCTCCACTTTTCGTCTTCTTCCTCTTTCCTTGTATCTGGGACTAAATAGTAGTACAAAGGCTATTATAACACAACACCATAATGGTTCTAACTGAAGTTCAAAATACCTAGAAGAGATAAGAATGTTCAGGCATTGCAGAAAAGATAAAGAAAAAAAAACAACAACCCACAATAAAGTCAGAAGTAAAATATATTAATTTTTTTTACAAAGAACTGATAAGAGATAGTATGTATGAGGCTACAAGACGAGATTCACTGCCTCATCTTTGCAAGGTGTCTAGAGAAGAGCCACGGTGAATTTCAATTTGTTATTTTTCAGAGTCGGGAGGAATTCTGTAGAGCTTTTCTGGAATCCATATAAATACAAGATGGTTCCAGCAACCCCAATCCTCTTCACAAAGTTAGTCTAATCCACTGCCATCTGTTTAGATTCACTTCCCTAGATTCATTATGTTATGCAGATTCAAAGAACCTGGATCATTTTCAGAGAAGGGCATTTGGCATCTCAAGCCTTAAAACACACACACAAACACACACATGCACACATACACACAAAAACAAAAAGCAAAAAAACTAGAGAGGCATAAAACCAACTTCTTCAAACACCTGAAAGGATGTCTGACAGAAGAAAACCAAGATTTGTTCTCGTATGGCAGAATTCAGAACATGGAGTAATAGAATTAAATTGCAGGAAGTTGGATTCAGATGGAATAACTGACAACTTTTCTGAAAGTTTGATCAATTCAACAGTAGCCCAATTTCAAAAGAATGCTGGGCTTTGTTCTCTGGATGTGCTCAAAAGCTAGACAGGGTTCCTTCACCAAGGAGGACGTGGAACTTGGTGAACTGTAAGATTCGAACACTGTTCCTTCAGAGCTTTCCCCAACCATACCGTGCAGGTTGGGGAAGAGGGCAATTACTAGAGCTGGGATTCTGACAATCAGTATAAAACCCACTGAAATCTGGATAAGAACACTCTATGCAAATCTCTCATGAAATAAATAACTCAATAGGTTATTTATATAACTCAAACATTGTGGCCATACAACTAAGGGTCTATAGGGCAAGAAGTCTGTAATGTTATAACATATCATGGTAACTAAATGTATTTTGACTAGCTGCGCTCTCTCTCTCTCTCTCTCTCTGTGTGTATGTGTCTGTTAATAGCATTTGCTTGGTCTGTGAATATATGTAACATTATACATACATACATACATACATACATACATATATATATATATATATATATGTGCTGTTTAGCTTCCTTCGGGTATTATCCCACGTCATTGTAGTTCTGTTAAAGTTGTAGCAACGTTTCAGCAGAATCTCATCTGCCATCTTCAGGCTTCTGTATGGATGTGGGTCTTACAGCTCCTGGTTTTTAAATTTGAGGCTGGTTCATTCTGATTGGCTGGGAGCCTGGACCTGTTTCATTGGACTTGGAGTTTGATTGATTGGTGTTCCTGGTTTCTTCTGTCTGTTTTGTGGCTTTGATTGGCTGGCAACTGTCTGTTCTTGTGTTGGAGGCTTTCAGTGCAGCTTGGCTCCGTGTGAAGGGACGGCTGCTCTTCATTAGCAAGCTGGGTTTCACCTGGGTGCCTGGTGGGGGGGTTAGGTTGGAGCTATCAGAGGGAGTCTGTTTTTGCCCAGGTGTTTGCCTGGCTTGTCTGGCAAAAACAGAAGCCTGAAGATGGCAGATGAGATTCTGATGAAACGTTGCTACAACTTTAACAGAACTACAATGACATGGGATAATACCCGAAGGAAGCTGAACAGCACACATATAAGTACCCGCGAAAGCCTAAAAAAACATATATATATATATATATATATATATATATATATATATATATATATATATACACACACACACATACACACACACACACACACACACACACACACATACACACACACACACACGCACATACATATATATTATATGTATATAATTTTCATTGAAAAAAATAACAAAAGTAAAAACCATAAAAGAAAATAAAGATAATAAAGACAAACTAGTAAAATAATGAAAAAAGAAGGCAAGGGCAATGGAAAGGGAAGGGAAAGGGGGAAGGAATAGGAAGGGGAGGGAAAGGGAAGGGAAAAGGGAAAGGGAAAGGGAAGGGAGAAGAAGGGGGAGGGGAGGGGAGGGAAGAGAAGGGAAGATTATAATGTTGGCTTCTAATCATCTTGGCAGCAGTTATAAATGCATGTATAGTTTGCTCTCTTTAAATTTACATCATAATTTCTTTCCATCGTAATTTCTATCCTTAGATATCCTTTCTAAGCTTCAAGCCCATAAATCACAATTTGCTCTTGTTCCAGAAAAAAATCCTTAACGGATTTCTTGACCCTTATAAATGTAGTTGTTGATCTTTCTCTACCCAAACAAATTAATTTTGGCATAATTTTGGCCCTATACAAGGTATTGCAGGGTTGTTAAAAGACAAAAAAAATTATCCAGTGATGATGTCAGACAATAACTTTTTGCTGAGGTCAAATCTTGACCTTCGTTAAGCGTTAATGCTATATTAGCCTCTATCGAACTGTCCGGTATCTTTCCAGTCTGTAAAATACAGTTCATCAGATGTTGCAATCACTGCAATAGTTTGTCTTCAAAATGTTGGGCTAAGAGGCTAATCTAGGCACTTTTCCTATTTTTACCATTTTTTTAGGTTTCATAAATTTTCCTTATTTTCATAGATCCAGTCAATATAGGTAATCCTCAACTTACAACCAAAGTTCTTTTACTTTTGGAGCCACTTTACTGGAAGGGTGCATAACTTTATCAAGAGCAGGAAATGTGTTTTACCAACAGTGGGTATGGACTGAATATGAATGAAGACATCACTTGGGAGTGGTGGGGTTGAAAGCTCCACTTCTCCCCTTTTTTAGTTTTATTTTTAAACATTTAGTGAGGAGATTGAGTTATATAGGTCAGGGTCTCCATCCTTGGCAACTTTAAGACTTGTGGACTTCAACTCCCAGAGTCCCAGAGCAAAGCTGGCTTATGAATTCTGGGAGTTGAATTACACTAGTCTTAAAGTTGCCAAGGTTGGAGACTCCTGATATAGGTAGTCCTCAATTTACAGCAGTCCATTTAGCGACTGTTCACTTCTCTGGAATTAGGTTGCCATTTCTCAAAGACTTTCTTTTATAATTTTTTCCTCCGCAAAGGAAATTTATCTTTTCCTTTCTTATGCCAAGATCTTTGGAATGTGAGATAGGAGTACCTTGTTTTATTGCTAAGGTGGCAGTGCAGTTGTATTTCTGTTTAATTTCTGTTAATTTTACAAAGTCCAGTTGCCTTTTGAAAAAGCACTTTGGGGGCAACCATGACCTGGATGACTGAGAATTTCCATAGACATTCTGTTGCACAACTTTTAATTCTTTTATAGCTGCTGTCAAGCCCGGTATTGACATGTATTTTAGTTAGGCTTAATATGTATTCTTAATATATTCTGTATTTCATCATTTGGAAAACTGACAGCTGCCTTGGTATCCCAAACTTTCAAGTTCATGGAAGGAATATCTTCATAGTGTCTCCATATGGCATTTAATGGAAGCATAGGGCTTTGGAGAGGGGACTGGTGTGGTGGCCTCGAGGTAGACCTCTCGCCTCATAATCAGTATGATCAGTTTGATCCTAGGTATTGGCAGATATTTCTTTCTGCTGAACAAAACTCCACATTGGTGACAGGAAGGCCATCTGGCCATTAAAACACTCTGCTAGCACCATTCAGTTGCCCAGACTCCACTCCACAAGGGATTATGGAGTCATTAAATGAAGATGATGACAGGGCTCTGGAGTGTCTGCAGATCACAGTATTTTTCAGCATAGAGTGAAAAACAAGACATTCCTTGCACTTCATAAGGAAGTTAATACAAGACACAACAAACACAAAATTTCTCCAACATTCTCTTCTCCCTTGAAAAAGATTGAGATAACAGCAACACAGAGACAATATTTTTTTTCTGCACAGCATTTGTTTTGTATCTGCCACAATTTTTTTTTTATTCCAATGGCATAAAGATTTGTGAGCATTAAAAAGCTGAGGAGCTTTTCATTGAGCAGGGAACCCAAACATAGTTGGGCTTCTGTTGCACTTTATAATGTGCATTTTAAGTCAAATATCACCTCAGCATTCCCCATTGTATTAAAAGGATTGTGCAGAGTCTCTCATTGCAAAGAATCCTACAGCAAGATATAAACAAACTTTTAAAATAACCCCATAAAGAAACAGAATAAGAATTAAAAACCAGTTAGGCAGGATTAAGAACCTCCTACTTACATGCCCTGTTTTGCATTACAAGGATAATGTTCTGTGACAAATATTACAGCAGTAACAAGGATAATATAACTTTAAAGGGCTAAAATGATATTTGGGAAAGCAGGATGACCTGAGTCGTCCTTGGTGTTCTGAGAGTACCAAGGAGCCCTCAGGACAACCTGAGCGACAAATATTCTCCTTTATTAATAACAAAACTATTTTGTTACACATAGTTTTTTGAGATCAACACACCAAGTGCTGAAGCTCCTTTCTCTTCCCTTTCCTTTCTTTGTCCCCTGGCCTGGATGCCCAATCAATATTGCAAGGGTTAAGGTCAACCTTTTTAAAAATAGGTTTAAATGAGATTAAATCTGGAAATGCCTGCTTTGTAGAATTGTAGACAATCTCTCTCCATATATTGAAAACCTTTATCCTACTTAGACTTTATACCCAGGTTTTGAAGAAAAAGAGACTAATTAAAGTTGGCTTTTCAAGTCCAGTCTGAGTCTTGATTTGGCTTCCAGCCTTCATTGTAAAAGAAAATTTTGAACTCCACAGTGTAGCCTGCAGGCCTGGCAGTTCCTTGGTATCCCCCATTCAAGCGCTAACCTGATTTGACCCTGCTTGGCTTTGCAAGATGCGTCAAGGTCAGCCCAACACATTGAACTAAAGTGTGAAAAATGGCCATATGTCATTTTTTTCAATGCCATAATTTTGAACAGCCACTAAACAAATTGTTGAAAGTCAACTATAAAAATTACTTTGGGATGTAGCATGTTCTGACAACCCCATTCTCCTCTCAGGTTTCAGGGATCAATGAGTTATCATGGAAAGTTATCATGGAAAGTCTCTCCTCTATTAATGATAGAGGAGAATATTGACAGAATGATAGAAGGGAATATTTGTAGTTCGGAGTTGAAATCTGGAGTCCTTGGTGCTTTCTATGCTTTATTGTTTTCTTTGTTGAAATTTTATTAGGGAATTGCACACTAAGTGCTCACCACATGAAGTCAAAGGCACTGACGCAAGCTTGTAGTTTTGTATGAATACATGTAATTAACATTTATATTTTCAGCAGACAAGATAGTCAGGAACACAGAAACACCATGAGGTAAATCATCAGGTAAATCATACAACAGCATACAGAGCACACTGAAGAAAAAGGCGGGAAAAAAGGGAAACTCCCCCTTTACATTGAGCGACCAATCATAATGTAGGTTGCCTCATGTAGGAGCCCACATTCTCCAATCAATCAACTACAACTGTGTGTTTTGGCCCATTATACACTTCACTGTCCAAGCTGTTAAATTAAATATCTTAACATTTTTCATTATCCAAGTTAGAAAGAAAACAACCAAACTCCGAGAGCACCAACAACTTATTGTTTGGGACAAATTATATCATGATAGTGGCTGGGTTCTCTCACCTTGGGTGTGAATTCAGTTGCTGTGTCAAAGGACAACTGGAACGATCTCGGTTCAGAACCATATTTCATAATGGAACTCCTTTTTTGTGTGTGTCTTTTTACAATTCTGTGGAATTTTATGGATCCATAAAGCAGTTGAGATGTGTGCTTGTGGATAATTCAACTGAAACAAAACTTAGAACAAAGCTAACATTAATTAAGCTTGTATTGTATTAACTCATGATCCAGACCTGGTTTAAACTTGTTTTGCCAATGCAGCCACCATATGAATGGACTGGTTTCCAAAATATGCTAAGCCATGGTTTCCTTCCTTCTGATTGGATGAACAAACCACAATTGCTGGGTCACACAACACAGTCAGGCAAAATGAAGATGTATTGGTTGTTCTTCAGTGTACCCTAAATAAAAAGTGGAAGGGAATGCAGCATTATGCAAGACAGCTGAAAACTTGGGGCAAAGTTGATGCTTACAAGTAAATAAATGTGAACAAATAAATGGCACAATAATTAAAAATAAACACCCTTTCTCCCTTTTGGAGAAAATTGAATATTGAGAAAATAAGAGAGATAAGTTCCAATCCTCACCATCCAGTCAGCGCTGAAGAAGCTTCTTAGATGAGAAGCAAAACATCTTCAAAAAAAAACAAAAAAAACAAGAAGCCCAGTTGCCTCTTGAAAAAGCATCTTTGGGACAACCATGACCTGGATGACTGAGAATCTCCATAGACATAGAGTGGTTGAGATCACATTTTGACCATTGGCAAAAGACCCAAAGGTGTTTTTTCCAAAGGCAACTAGACTTTCTTGTTTTTTCTTTCAAGATGTTTCGCTTCTCCTTCAAGAAGCTTCTTCAGTGCTGAGCGGAATGTGAGGAATGGAAGGATTTATGCTTCTTGCAGACAGCTGGTCATTTGGGTTCTTTTCAAGCGTTGTTGAAGCCACTTGTAGGTTTATCTGTGTCCTCATCCTTTTTTGCAAATGGATGTTGAGCTTTCCTGGAACTGTCAAAAGGACTGTATCTGGAGTCAGAGAATATCGTATCCCTCCCCTTCTGTTCAATTTTGACATAGATGGCTTTTTTCACTCCTCTTTCAAACCATGGCTGAGAATCTCCATAGACATGAGCATAAGAGTTGCCCTGGTCAATTTTTGCATTCGACAATGCTATAATATCGTTGGTCTGACTTGTGAATCCAGCCATGTTTGTGTGTGTGTCTGTGTATGTGTCTTATGACATTGTGGGAACCTATACTAGGGTGGTTTGCAAAACTGGCTCAGATGTATTGTGGGAAGCTAGCCCATGCCGGCTCTACCGCTTGTAAAAGGCAATCTACTCTGTGCACCAAGCGATCAGGCGAGGCTTACTAAACCCAGGTTCGGAGCAAACCATACTAAACCCAGGTTCGGAGCAAACCATGGCTTGGCATGCTGCCAAAGAGTTGCCTGGGGCTTTAGCTGAAGCCTGCCTGGTCTCCTGCCTCTCAGGCGAACCCTCCCTGGATTTCAGCCTCGAATTCTTGTCCGACGAAGCTCAGAGCCTCAGCTCAGCCCAAAAGGAGGACCGGGCAGGCTGAGCGGGCGAGAGAAAGGAGGGGCAGCAAGGGAAGCGAGGACAAGCGGGAGGGCTTCGGGGGCTTCGGGCTCTCTCGCTCGCTAAGCTCTCTTCCCTTCTCATCACCTGGCTGGCCGGCGGGCGGAAGGATTCCGCCAAAGGCGGTGGAAAGAGAGAGAGCGGGCTTGCCTCCTCGCTAGGAAGGGAAGAGGAGGCGCTGCCTGCCTGCCTGCCTGCCTGCTTCTCTCTCCGAGCCTTCCCGTTTGGAAACTGGGAAAGCGGAGAGCGCCGAAACAGTAGCAGCAGCAGTTGCAGCCGAGCTAAGCCGCCGACACACCGCCGCGGTTGTTAGCTGGCGACCGTGGCCCGGGCGAAGGAAAGCGGGGAGCAAGGGACCAGGCAAGCGGCCGCGGAGCTCCGAGGCACCCTTCGCCCTCCTGGCAGTGAAGGAATTCTGCGGGCAGGCGCGCCACTCAGGTTTTCTCTTCCTGCCGCGTCTGCCTCGCCTGGCGAGCGAGGGGGAGGCTGTGTCTGGATCCAGCATTGAGATAAGGTAGGGTGTGCTTATGTGTGTGTGTAGAGGGGTGGATGTTGCCTTAGGGGAGGGACGGGACCTCAGTCCTTGGACGAGCATGTGTGGGTTGGGGGCGGGGTAGGGTGTGGGGGGAGAGAGGCAACCTTCGCCTTCAGCAATACCAAGCATAGCCGACACGGGTCTGAAGGGGAGGAGGAGGAGGAGGAATGCAGCTAGATGCGGGCAAAATCCCCCACGTTGCATGGGGTGGGGGAAGGTTTTCCAGGTAGGCAATGCCGGGTTTTTTTTTGGGGGGGGCTGCGGGTGGTGAGGAGCGGGGAGAGAGAAAAAACAAAGGTAAGATAAGGTTTGGGAAGTTCCCTTAGGACTCGGAGGAAAGACTGGACAACGGCGTTTGGGAAAGGAAGAGAGGAGGATAGGATTAATTCTTTCACAACTAGCCGCGATCGAGGGATATCATAGTTGAGTGTACCCAGAGGAGGGAGGGGGATTGAGATCCAGTAGGCCACTTCTCGGGGCTGTCTGCATCTGAAGCGACAGAGGGTTAATGGAGCGGATCACTTAAGGGAATGCCCATCCGCAAGAGCTAGGCTGTAGAAACCCCGAGCGAGGCACAGCTCCTGGGTGTAGGTCAGTCTGCACAAACCTGGTTGTCCTCTAGCTATGTTTTAGACTTCAATTCCCACCCTTTCCAGCCAACCTGGGATGGATTCGGAATGGTGGAGGTCGTACCCCAAGCACGTTATGTTGAAAAAATCCGGGGCAGATGGTGTGATTAAAAGCGAATGAACGGTAGAGCAGCAGCAAGGATACAGACAGTAACGAAAACAAACTCTCACACACAGAGGCACACTCACACAGACTCACACACACACACAGATACACACACATCGAGGAACGCAGTAGTTGTCATGGATGCCACAGCCCCCAACCCTGAAGATGATCCCGTTGCCTAACGAGCAGACGCCTGTCTCGATCATCGTCTTCATCGGCTGTTCAGCACCACGGACAGTACCTAGAGGAAGCTATTGGGCAAAGTTGGGCGAAAAACAGCCCGGGAAGTTGCGATCCTTTGTTGCGTCTGTAATTTTGCGGCGCTTGGATAAGGTTTCTATACACTTTATGAGATCTTGGTTGCACCTCATGGAAGTGGCACTTGAGATAGAAGGATGCCTTTAGAATTTGTCCCATCTTATGTTGCCCGGTTGCTTTATGCAACAGCTTACACTTGCCTACCCTTGGTTGATTTCCTCACAACCAACGCACACATTCCCCGTTCTTTCTTACTATTAGAAATATGGATGATGTTCCCATGAACCAAGCACATATTTTGTTTTAAATCACTACCTTTATGTATGCTGGCTAATTAAACTAATGGGATGAAAATAATATTAATGTATGTCTCAAATAACAATCAAATACCCGCATGTAGAATGTAGTGGAGAAAATATTAGCTGGGTGGACATTTCCAATTTTCACAGAGTTTGAAGTTCAGAATTCACATTCAACCTGTCTGTGCAGGATATGGGTGATTTTTCCTGTTTTCTTAAATCTTTTGGATAGGAAGTCCTTTCCCCCACCCTCAAAAAAGCAAGTCTCTGGATTCTTCTAGATCAACAGTATCCCAGCTATGTTTTGTTCCTGCATCTGCTTCACACTGTGCATGACTGGAGATAGCCAACTATAACGCTGTGAAGATACGCTGTTAACTGTTCCGGTGTTGTCAACAACACACAGCCACAAAATCTCAAGTGTGCCCAGATCACCTTGTCTAACATAACATTTCGTATGCAGTCATGTTAGACTGCAGGGTTTTGGTGCTGTGTCAACATCACTGTTGTATTTATCCCAGGTGGTTGCAAACCTACCTCAAATTACTTGCTAGAAGTAACCTACCAAAATATAACTTCAAGCCAAACAAATAAAGAGAGAGAGGAGAGTCACTGGGTGTAATGTTGGAAAAACACATAGAGCCCTTCTCAAATTATCATCAAATTAGGAACTCTTGAGAGAAAAAAGACATTTGGTCTGCATTTGAGTACCAAGCAGGTAATCAGTGTCATGTAATTATCAGTTCAGCAACAACTTTTTTTTGAGTCTTAACTGTCCTGATTCTCTTCTGTACAAACTAGCCACAGGCTGAGAAGATGTTTGTTTGATTTCTTTCCCCCTACTGGCAGTGTTTTATTCAGTATGTTGAATGAGAATTAGCTTTGAAAGCATATTTTCAAAAGAAGACAGAATTTTGGATAGATTCCATGGACAAAGAGTTGTTTTCCTGCATTTATTTAAGGACAGGGGGAAAATATCCTATTTCTACAGTACCATCCTCTCTCCAGCAATTCAGAGCCTCCCCAGCTTTCCAAGGGTAGAGTCCTGGAAGGAACCCTTCTCAAAAGGCTTTTTTCCCCCCCAGAACTGGTGCACTGGTTCACCAGTAAAGAGTTACTCTAGCCTTGAAAAACTGTTAAGATAAGTTTTCTTTTGCTTGAATAAATCACTCCATTCTCTGCCCACAAATAAATCAGTTCATTCTCTGCCCACAAATTGGATAGAGAATCTAGAAAATTTGCTTATACTTATCATTAATAGAAGCTGCTTTCTGTATGTTGATCCACTTTATTAGACTATTGTCATTTTGGTATCACATCCTTGGTAATCTGTAGGTTGAGATGGCTTTTTGACTTCCCCACATTTGCTGCTGGGTCTCCTCAGTTACAGTGGGATCTCCATTCTTCCTTTCCTCCCTCCCTCTTTCCCTCCCCCCTCCTCCCTCTCTTTTTCTCTCTTTCCTTTCTCTCATATAATTGGCTCAACCGTATCAATTCATAAGATGGGGTAATGCAAAACTTCATGCCAAGCTGAAATGAAATTGGATAGTTTATAATTTAGTATGCTGTAGGAAACACAGCCATTGCCTTAACAAGTTGTATGGAGTAGTCCATCCATCATTTTATTTACGGCCTTTGTGTGTCAGGTATACAACGCCATCTCTCAGTTAACCCAGATTTAGTGTTTAGCATGTTTCATGAACACAGTAAATGAACACTCTAACTGAAGCAATAGAAATACTTTTGAGAGAGAAAAGAATGGGATTAGGAAAGGAGTACAAGTATCCCAGTACCAGTGTTAGAGAGAGGGGGGAGGGAGGGAGAGGGGGAAAGACAGGGAGGGAAGGAGGGAGAGAAAGAGGGAGGGAGAGAGAGAGAGAGAGAGAGAGAGATGGAAATGATGAAGCACCATGTGGATGGTTTTGTGGGTAAGCAGTGGGCGTCTTGCTATTTTAATTCCCATTTGATTTGGTTGACTCAGACATCTCAACGCTTGCTGCATCTTCTTGCTTTCATCTTAGATCTATGGTTTTTTTATTTGATTTGTCAATCACTTACAAGATAATAGGTATAAGTATAAACATAGACATGAATACATGGATACATATCAGAAAAATAAAAAAATAAAAAAATAAACAATAGGACAGGGACGGTAGGCACGTTGGTGCGCTTATCCATGCCCCCTACAGACCTCTTAGGAAAGGGGTGAGGTGAATAGTAGACAGTGAAAGGTTAAAGTTTTTTGGGTTTTTGTGCTCAGTCAGTTCCAAGATCTCTACAAAGCTTACCGAATCAGTTTTATAGGAAAGAGCATATTGGAGACTTAGGGATAAATATCTCTATAACATTTCCTACTTCTAAGAAGAGACAGATTGAGGCAGGAACCCAGATAGCCTTTAAAAAGAGTTTCAACTTCTGTCCACCAAAGGAATCTGCTTCCAAAACTCTCCTTCACTGGTTATATTGGAACTACTTAAAAGGTTGGCTATGTTCTCCTTTATATGTCTTGTTTTTATTTATTTATTTGTAAGACATCCAGATTCATAGAATAATCACATGGCCTTAGAGCTGGAATAAATAAATACACTTGTCACCAGCTTTTCTAGGTTAGGTGGGGAAATGGCTCATAACAAATAACCATGGATCGTCAATGTGTATCTTATAGCTGCCATTAATCATCTTTGATGATTAACTCAGCAAGCTTAAAGAAAGATAATTTCAGCCGATACAACTACTTCTGATTTGGTCCTGAAATTTAAGTCTGGCACCCCAATTATTCAACATGACCGATGTCTATGGAGATTTTCAATCCTCCAGGTCATAGTTGTCCTAAAGATGCTATTTTCAAAAGGCAACTGGACTTCCTTGTTGTGTTTTTTTCCTTGAAAAGATTTTGCTTCTCATCCAAGAAGCTTCTTTACTTCAGAACTGAACAGAAAAAACAGCAGGGGAGAAAAGCACTTTTGGGACATTCAACATAATCCTTGCTAGAGCTGACTCAATGCAATGCTTTCTAAAGATTGGCTTTGTTGCTACAGTCATGTTATTGCTCTGTAAAGTAGGAAAAGGCAATGACTCTATTTTGGATTAGACTGGGAAATCCTGGTGGAATTTAGCCATATAATACAGTAATGCTTCAGTGAAAGTAAGAATAATTCTCTCAAGCCAGGGGCAGTTTTGCGCTAGCACATTTGTTGGTGAGGGGTCCTTGGTGCTCTCTGAACTTGGTTGTTTTCATGCAGACATTCCATTACCCAAGCAAGGTAACATCATCAACAGTGCTAAGCATTGATGATGTTACCTAGTTGGGTAATGGAATGTCTTCAAGAAAACAACCAAGCTTGGAGAGCATCATTTCAACTCTGAGCTACACATATTCTCCTTTATTGGTACATTTGTCAATGTCAGATTTGAGAACGGGGATAACAGATAACCAAAGTTGAAAGGGACCTTGTAGGTCATCTAATCCAACCCTCTGCGATTCAGATTAGAATTGCAGCAGTAATACAGCCCCCAAATCATTACAATTGGTGTAAATAGTGATGTGTGTTAAGAGTTTACTATGGGGTGTTTAGAATCCCTGACAGATACTCCAGCAGACATTATTTCCTGCTTTATTTTTCTTTTCTCAGTTTGGCAGTACAGTAGTGAGGCAGTTTTCTTGTGCAGTTCCTTTTCTACACAATTATCTGGTAGGTCTTTGAAAAATCTAATCTGAAGCCCATTAAAGTGCACATTCTATTCACAGCTTAGTAAAGGCCCTGTCACACTGGCCGACGGATGCAAAACGTTTGTAAAAAGGACACAGCAGACGAGAAAAATGTTCCATCCGTTGTTATCTGCTCTCAAAAGTGCCCCAAATATGCATAACCAGAGTGGACAACACGGAAAGGAACGGACGGGGGGAGGACGTACGGCAGATGGAAAGCGGATACTCCACGGAAGCCTAGCGGATGGAAGCGGATGGGAGCGGATAGCACATCCGCAGGGCTTCCGGGGGAGCACAGCAAAGCGGACGCAGAATGGAAAGAGCGGATGCAGAGCGGATGAAGCAGATGCAGAGCGGAAGGCGAGCGGATGCCTAGCGGATGCCTAGTGTTCACTGCGCATGCGGGGAGGATGCATTGCGTCAGCCCCGCGGATATAAAGGGAAGCAGCTCGCAAGCAGGTCACCATTCAGAGGAAAGACCTGCTTCCAGACACAGCTTGCCAGCCAGCCAGGCAGCCAGGCAGCCAGCCAGCCAGGCAGCCAGCCAGCCAGCCAGCCAGCAACCCAACAACCATGGAGAAGGAAAGGAAGCCTCAGCCATCTGCTGCCAGCCCTGGCAAGAGGGACAGGGCCACCCTCCCACCCCCTGGCCCTGACTCTTCTTCTGCTGGGGCTTCTGCTGCCCGGGCTCGATCTTGTGGTGCTGGGGCTTCTGCTGATGCTGCTTCTGGAGGTGATGCTTCTGCTGATGTTGCTTCTGGTGGTAGTGCTTCTGCTGATGCTTACTCTGCTGGCACTGCTCCTGGTGCTGGGGCTTCTGCTGGTACTTACTCTGCTGGTGCTGCTCCTGCTGCTGGGGCTTCTGCTGGTGCTTACTCCGCTGGCGCTGCTCCTGGTCCTGCTGGTGCTCCTGGTCCTGGTCCTGGTCCTGCTGGTCCTGCTGGTCCTGCTGCTGCTGCTGCTGGTCCTGCTGGTCCTGCTTTTGCTGCTACTGTTGTTGTTGCTGATGCTGGTGGTGGTGGTGGTGTGGAGGAGCAGCCCCTACAACCTCGAAGCCCTTCTGATGAGGGCCCATATGGCCCTGCCAAAAGGAGGAAGAGGCAGACGTGTGAATGGGAGAGGAGGCAATACACAATCGAAGAGGAACATGAGGAGGAGGTGCTGGAGTGGCTGAGGGAGAATGAATATCTTTGGCGGAAGGGACACAGGCTCTATCGAGACACCAAAAGGAAGCAGGCTGCTTGGAGAGAGAAGGCGGAGAGCCTGGGCTACACTTCGGAGGTGCTCCTCGGCTGGTGGAAGCACATGCACACCTGGTACGGGAAGCTGCACCTCAAGAAATCTGGCCAGGCTGCAGTCAAGCTGATGGACAGAGAGACCTATGTGATGGCCAAGTGCAGCTTCTTGGAGGGTGAGATCCGCCACTGAGGAGCAGCCCCTCTCACAACCCTCTCTCTCAGGCAACCTGCTAAGAGCCAGTCCTCTTCTGGCAAAGAGTCAGCTCCTGTGTCCAGGCAGGTATCTGCAGAGCGTGCCATGATGGAGACCCCCCCGACAGCTGCACTACCCATGGCGGAGTGCGTGGAGGACCCCCTGACGCAGTGGGAGAGAGGAGATGGAACTTCCACCACAGCCCAACCCGCATCCACCCCCAGCTCCACCTCCACAGAAAGGCAGAGAGGCAGACCGGAGGGGCAGAGCCACACTGTCCTGCTGGAGATAAGAGACACCATCAGGAGCAGCGTAGATCTCCTCTCTCAGCTGGTACACACCAATGCCCCATCGTCCAACCGCAAGCCCTTCCTCACCTACGTCAACCAGACCCTCATGAACATGTCGGAAACACAGTACCAGGTGGTGAAGGACAGGATCACTGATCTTCTTCACAACCCTCCAGACCAAGCTGAACCTGCTCCCACCCAGTCCAGGCCTGTTCCTCCACCCCAGGTGATGTCACTGCCCTTCCAAGGCTTTCCACAGGCCCTCACCTGCCAAGGCTACAGCTACCAGGAGGTCCAGCAGCACAGGCAGCCCTTCCCAGTCCAGGCACAGGTACATCGGATGCCACCGGTGCCACTGATGCCACCGATGCCACCCATGCCACAGATGCCACCCATGCTACTGATGCCACCAACGCCAGTCCTCACCCAGCTGCAGACCAGACAGCCCCACTACACTGCTCCTTCCTCCACCCCACAGCCAAGCCCGGCCTGAGTACATCTGTCATCAGTATTGGGTCTGACACCTCATGTCATGGAGGAAGGGGCTCTCAACATCACGGGGCTGAGCCAGCTGTCTGAGAGCTTCCTCAACACATGTCCCCTGTTGTCCTCTCAGGGCCAGGCACCCCAGTTGCACCTCAGACCAGAACTGCAGCAGCAGCCACCTCCACAGCACGTGGACCCTTCACCCCTGAGACTGGGCATGCCTCAGAGTGACTGAGAAGAGTGCCAGAGACTGGGTGCTACCTGTTGACTTTATTTTTGCTTTGGACACTTGACTTGGGTCATTTTTCTTTTACAGCTTGTTATTAATAAAGATTATCTTTGCTTCACACACTTGCTTCATTTATTTTTGTCAATAAAGTCTTGGTGGAAACTTTTAGAAATGGTTTAAGCCTTTGCATGCTTGTGGGATGGGTAAGGATAGCAGTGGGATGGGCAGGGATACCTGTGGGATGGGTAATAGCTGTGGGATGGGCAGGGATACCTGTGGGATGGGCAGGGATACCTTTGGGATGGGTAATGGCAGTGGGATAGATAAACCTCCAGTGCAAGCATAGTGGGACTGTATGGTCCACCCTTCCAGGTGCCACACCTATGGCCCTTTATTATCAATAATAATGTAATCAATCATCCACATATGTCAACATAAACACAACTCTTTATTAAATGCCCTGTTCATTGTAGGCCCACCCAACATACATGGCCCAATCTCATTATTGTGATGAGACAGGCTGAAGGAGGCATCCATTAATCATCTATCATCCTGTCTTGCCACTCCACTGCTCCAGCTGGGGAGTTGCACCAGTGTCTCAGGAGGTTGCGCTGCTTGTTCCCTTCACGTGAGGCTCTGTTGGGGCCTTGCACATCCTTAGTGTCTATCAGGTTTCGCCCTTGCCTCCATTCCCCAGGCTCCATGTCCCCATTGCCTTGTTGGAGGTCCACGAGCCTGTTCTGCAACACTGGGTAGCGGGTGCGCATGAGATTGTGCAGGATGCAGCAAGCTTCCATGATCCTCCTCACGGTCTCTGGGCGATGCTGCATGGTGGTGAGAAGTACCTGGAACCTGTTGGCCAGGATGCCAAAGGCGTTCTCCACCACCCGTCTTGCCCTGGACAGCCTGTAGTTGAAGATCCTCTCTTCATGGGTGAGGAGTTTGGAAGTGTATGGCTTCATGAGGTAGGTTCTGAGGGAGAAGGTGTCATCCCCCAGGATGAAATAGGGCACATCTTGTGTGTCGTTGGGCAGGGCGTCTGGATCTGAGAAGCCCATGATGGTTTTCCACTAGGTGTCCTTTTGCATCCTCTAGGCATTCTCTAGACATCCTTAATATCCGAGATAGGTCCCCTCTGCGAACGTTTTTTCCATTTTAAATGCTTTCTTTGCCAGCTGCATCCACTTTCATCCTTTCTCCGTCAGTGCTACTTACACTGCGCATCCGTTCCGCGTCCGTTTCGCTTTCTCCCTGTGTCCGTTTTCCACTGGAGCGGATTTGAGTTGCGCGGATGTGCAGTGGATGCCTAGCGGATATAGCGGACACATAACGGATGACGACGGATGTAGAACGGATGTTCCCCATATGCGTTGCGGATGCAGAATGGACGCGTTGAATACATTTTCCGCTCAAAAAGTTTTGAGCAGCTCAAAACTTTTTGAGCGGATGGAACCTCAGTTGATGGATGCTGGACGGATAGAGAGGATGAAAAAGAGAGGCAGTGAGTACAGAACGGATGAATCGCGCTAACCAATGGATGGCAAGTGTTTCTCTGTTTTTTACATCCTCTTTCCATCCATTGGTGCAGTGTGACATGGGCTTAACAGAAGAGGTTTTAGAGCATTTGTCAGTCAAAAATGAAACCCTGTTCTGACTAAATCTGACTAAGGCCAGATTTGAAATGGTATCCCTGGCTCAATGGAAGTGTTCCTTCTCTGAATGTTGTTGTGTATACATGTATGTGTGTATATGTGTATTTGTATTACACATGAGGAACATTACAAAGGTGTGTGACTGCTCAAAAAATTGAGGAACAGCCCCTTATCCTTAAGTTGTATAGGTAGTCCTCAATGTATGACCACAGTGGCGCCCAAAATGTATGTTGTTGGGTGATTTTGTCCCATTTTACTACTTTTCTTGCCACATTTGTTAAGTGAATCACTGCAGTTCTTAAATTAGTAACAACGTTGTTAAGTGAACCTGGCTTTCCCATGGACTTTATTTGTCAGAAAGTCGCAGAAAGGGTTCACATGACCTCAGGACATTGCAAAAGTCATAAATATGAACAGTGCCATTGTAACTTCGAACAGTCGCTAAATGAACTGTTGTAAGTTAAGGAGACTACCTGCACACTTATCACATCACAAAGATATGAGCTTGATACAAAAAGAAAAAAACAAAAAAACAAGGGAACCTGTTACCCCTTAAGCTGTACTTAAGTGGCAGTGAAACAAATGATTTCTCATAATGAAGGTCAAACTTTCAGTGAACAAAAGCTGAAGTTAACAATGGGAGGAAGATGAAGGGGTGGCTATGGAATGAATAAGGCTATGTCAGAAATATCGGCAAGTAGAGAGAAGTTTGGAGGATTGTTTCATTTTAAAGACTGTGGGTTGGTTTGGGGAGATAGTTTGGGAATTCTGCTAAAAATTATCTTGTCAACTTTCCACAGATGATCAAATGTTCTGAAGGGCCCACAGAACATTTATCTCTTTAAAATGGATTCTGAAACAGGTATAAAGCTTATTCATCACATCTCTCTTTTTCAATACCATTTTCTTAAGAGAGAAAGCAACTAGCAGGATCTAAAGTCCTGAGAACTATCATGGAAAATGGGAATTCTTTGAGTTCAAAGAGACTGATTTTGAGAGTTCACTGCTGTATCCCCCAGCTGCCATAAATTTCAGCCTTCTCATTTGGAAATATTGTGAGATATGCAATGCTTTCATGAGATTCCAGTCATTTATTCTTAAAAAAAAATTTTCCCAAGTCACTGGGCATGTAATTTGGGCATCTACATGTAATTTCTTCCATCATGAATTTGCTGGTTTTTCAGATGTCTCTATCTTAATAGAAGCGTGTATGAACTATATTGATCAATCCGATTAATCCATCAACTGTATCAAATACAAATCCAGAAAGAGAGGGGGGCAGGAATTGATCAGCACCAGGATAAAAAATTTCAAATCACCCTCATGACTATGATGGCTAACAGCCAAGATGAAATAAAATTAAAACCATGAAATAAGGCATTAAAATGAAACTAAAATTTAAGCCCTCATGATTTAAAATGACCACCTCAATCAAATACAAGTTGTTTTCTTGGGCCAAAGACTATTCACCTACTTTTAAAAAAAGAGAGATTGGTTTGTACCAGGAAAAATGCAGTTTTTTTAAAAAAATTCTTCTTTGTCTAAAGAAAACTGGCTTTTGTACACAAATTGATATTCAGAAAAGTGAACACTTGATTTTTCCACATGGGCTTACTTATCTGGATTTACTTTAAAAATAATTGAATTGATCCAGAATAAGTCTGTCTGCTTCGTATAAAAATAGATTCTTCTCTTCATCTAGTTTGTTCTGATGATTTATATTTCAAAGGATTTTACTTTCCCCTTTAAAGAGGGCTGGGCAAGACTTGATTTTTTTTCTATTTGCAATGCAAAGTAAAATGAATACAGAAAGTTTATTGTCAGCAGAAAACAGCGAGAACAATAGCAATCCCTCAAGTCTGGAAAAATGCCTTCCCTTTTACACACCTTTCCAATCCTCAGCCATGGAATTTTTAAAAATGGGATAGTAATATTTTCTACTGCTCCCATACACCACTGTCTCTTGCAAGAAGCACAGAGAGGAAAAAATATTTCTGCGTATTCTGTCACAATCAAAAAGGCATTTTTTTGACCCATCTGGGCATTGTTCTAACACAAAATGTATGGTGCAATGTTTTATTTTTAAGGATTCTCTCTTTGGGGGTTGTGGGTGGGCAATTGTTAGAGCTGTACATTTAGTATATTTTACAAATCAGACAAGGAACCCATCAAAATAGTGTGTGCTGGTTAAAGCTGCTGTGTTAATTAGCCAATCGTATTGTATCCGGCAATAGAAATGCATCAAAATAAAACAGTTTTGCTGAATGATTAGTCATGGTGGAATGCATTTTCCTGCAAATTTTGAGAGTATTTCTTTTTCCATGATCCCCCATTCTTGAACATAAGAAAGAGTCGGGGTGTGTGGATCTTTTTTAAAAAAAATGTGCATTTCTTGATTAGACTGTAAAACACAATAGTTTAGAATCAATGGTTGTGTCAAATTCAAATTCTCATAAAGCCTAGATGGCTTAGAAACCGGGTGGTACTAGTCAACCATCCCATAATGTATCCATATTGTATAATGATTGTGTGTGTGTGTGTGTGTGTGTGTGTGTGTGTGTGTCTGTGTGTGTATGTGTGTTTGTTGCTTTTATAATGATCTGTGGTTTTATGGCATGCCGTAAACTGTCCACAGGGCTTTAATGGAGCTATTTGATAGAATAGGATTTTGAATCTCTCAAAATACAGTGCTGTTTACTTGGTCGTAGCAATTTACACCATCATGAATGTCAGCTTCCTTAAGAAGCCTACTTGGGTATTTTCCAGCTAAATTCAGACCACAGGAAGATGCAGTAGTGTCCAATACATCATCCCTGCACCATTTTGGAGAAAATTGCTAAACATCTTTTCCTTTTCTAAAAACAAAACAAAAAACCCTTTGTCATTCAAGATAAGACCAAAAAAAAAAAAAAGATTCTTACTTGCTCTCTTTTATATTGCAAATATCACCCCTCCCCTTGTTTTATAAAATGTAAGTCGAACCTTTGAAAGAAGCAGAATGGAAAAGCTGACAAGTTTAGTTTGTTGGCACCACCAGTGGGCACTCTTACAACAACATCTGCAGTTTAAATGAAAGCTGTTGCTCTCTTTCTGATTTCCTGGAGGCCAGGATCCAGATATTTAGGCATTTATTCCTTCACCAAAAAAAAAAAAAAAAAAAAGGAATTTTGTTCTTCTCTGCACTCTTTACAGCATTTCTACATTTTTTTTTAATAATATGGTGACCAAAACTGAATGCAGAATTCTAAATGTGGTCTTACTAAGGCTATATAAAGCGGTATTAGAACATCTTGATTCTATCCCTCTGTTAATGCAACCTAGATTTGCATCAGAGGTGAAATTCAGCCAGTTCTGACAGGTTCTGGAGAACCGGTATTGGAAATTTTGAGTAGTTGGGAGAACCGGCAAATCCACCTCTGACTGGACCTGCCCTCATCTATTCTTTGCCTCCCGAGTCCCAGCTGATCAGCTGGGATCTCCTTTGGTTGCCCTGCACAGGAGAACAGAGTTGGAAAGCAGGTTAGTGGGGTGGCGAGGGAATGGGATTTTGCAATATCCTTCCACTGCCATGCCCACCAAGCCATGACCACCAAGCCACATTATACCCACCAAGTCACCCCATGCCCACCAAGCAACGTCCACAGAACCAATAGTAAAAAAAATTGAATATCACAACTGGACTGCATTGGCTTTTTTGGCTGCTGCCGCACACCTCTGGCTCTTATTTAAATGATTGTCCACTAGGACTCCAAGATCCCTCTCATGGTTGCTGCTATTATGTTTCACCTAATCTGTATCTGTGCTTTTGTTTTTTCTTGCCTCAATGTAAAACCTGATTTTTCTCACCATTGAATTCAATTTTGTTGGATAGGGCCCAGTGTTCAAAAATCTGCTGAGAGATCCATCAGATTCCTGGAGATAGTGGTCATATTCAGATAGGGAATGGAGGCTGTTTGCGTTGGTGGCTTCTGCTCCTTTGTCTTTCTCACATATACAGAATCGAATAACAGAGTTGGAAGGGACCTTTGAGATCTTCTACTCCAGCCCCCTGCTCAGGCAGGAGACCTTACACCACTTCAGAGAAATTGTTGTCTAATCTCTTCTTAAAAACTTCCAGTGTTGGAGCATTTACAACTTTTCGAGTCAAGTTGTTCCACTGGTTAATTGTTATCTCTGTCAGGAAATTTCTCCTTACTTCTAGATTGGTTGTTTCTCTGATTAGTTTCCATCAGCTGTTGCTTGTCCTGCCCTCAGGTGTTTGGAGCAGGGGTGGCCAACCTTTTGGACCTCAGGGACCACCAAACTCATAATTTTAAATCCCACTGACTACGAATATGAAATTTGACTGACAGTGGTTTGCTGACATTGGTTGGGAAGTCAGTCCTTCTTCCAGAGCTGCGGTAGTCACAGGACTGGCCTTTTGGTCATCCTGGAGCAGCTGTTCCTCCACCTGGATGCATCGGCCTGCCATGGACTGGAGGAGCTGCTCTGGGATGACCAAAGGGCCAGTCCTGTGACTACTGCAGCTCTGCAATATGGGACCGACTTTCCCACCAATGTCAGCAAGCCACCCTGGGGCAGATTTCCCTCCCCTGCCGGTTGCTCTACTCAAGGTAAGGTTTGTGCTTGGCCAAAGGGTGGGGGCCAGCAGGTGGGTGGGCCATGTGTTCCTGCACAACCTGGATTAATTGCTTTGGGGGAGTTATTTTTCTGCGGACCACCAAAATTTTCTCACAGACCACCAGTGGTCCCCACTGCTTTGGAGAATAGGTTGATCCCCTCTTCTTTGTGGCAGCCCCTTAGAAATTGGAAGACTGCTATCCTACCACTCCTAGTCCTTCTTTTCATTTCTAGTCTAGCTTACAGTTTGGTAATTCTGGAGAGTGTGTAACCTGAAAACATTAACTACACCTAGCTCGGTTCAGTTTTCCAGACCAACTTAAACTGACGCTTATTGTGACCCTTTTCTGTGAACACAACATAAGTGGTACAAAACTACAGGAAATCTTTGACTTACAATCACAATTCAGACCAGAATTTTTGTTGCTGAGCAAGGCGATTGTCAAGTGAGTTGTCAGGTTGTTATGGGAATCATGGCAGTTAGGTGAATTGCACAATTGTTAAGCCAGTCTGGCTTCCCTCACTGACTTGGCTTGTCCGAAGCTACCTGGGAAGGTTGTTCATGATAGGATGGGATGGTAGTTGCCAAGGGCCTGAATGTTAATGGGACCGTGTGAATGCTGCAACAGTCGTAAGAGTGAGGAGTGCAGAGGTGGTATTCAGTAGGTTCTGACCAATTATGGAGAACCGGTAGCAGAAATTTTGAGTAGTTCGGAGAACCAGCAAATCCCACCTCTGACTGGAGATTTTACAGTGTCCTTGCCATGCCCACCAGGCCAAAACCACAGAACCAGTAGTAAAAAATTTTGAATCCCACCACTGGAGGAGTGGTTGTATTGTTATATCACTATTTTGTATCACAGGTTGTATCACTATTTTCAGTGCCATTGTAACTTCAAAAGGTTGCTGAATGAATTATTGTAAGTCAAGGTCTACCTGTATACATATACAGGAGTTGATTCTTTGTATCTATGTTTGCACAACTAGGTCTTCCTTCCTTCCTCTCTCCCTCCCTCTCTTACTCACTCACACTCACTCCTTTCTTTTTCCTTCCTTCCTTCTTTCCTCACTCACTCACTCCTTTCTTTTTCTTTCCTTCTTTTCTCCCTTCCTCCCTTTCTTTTTCTTTCCTTCCTTCTTTCCTTTCTCACTCCTTTCTTTTTCCTTCCTCCCTCCCTCCCTCCCTCCCTCCCTTCCATCTTTCTATCTGTGGCTGGAGAAGAATAGTACTGTGACTGTCTGGAAAAAGAGGTGGATGAATTTCTACCATTGCAAAACATCTGCCAGTATTGATAGGTAATTGACTGGAACATTGAATATTAAAAAGGACCGAGCTATTGGGTCCAATAATTTCAAATAATTTGAACTGCAGTCCAAAACTTTAGTTTAATTATTTCTCATTCATTTATTATGTTATTTTTTTTTATCTCCCAAAGCTTAAATCGTTTCTCTTTTCCTATCACTTTGCACTCTAGTTTTATGTTAAACAGTAAATGCTTTCAGCTTTGCTTGTATTTTGTAAATGGCCCAAATGCATTAACAATTGTTCCCTCCTTGGGATCAGCCCCACTGACCATCCTTAGTGATTTAAAATGCAGGTAGTCCTTAACTTACAACCACAATTGAGCCCAAAATTTATGTTGCTAAGTGAGACATTGGTTAAGTGAGTTTTACCCCATTTTAAGACTTTTCTTGCCACTTTTGTTAGGCCAATCATTGCAGTTGTTAAACTAGTGGCACAGTTAATGAATCTGTTTTGACTTTGCTTGTCAGAAGGTTGCAAAAAGGAATCATATAACCCTTGGGGACTGAAACTGTCATGAATATGAACCAGTTGGCAAGCATCCAAATGTAAATCACACAACAAAGGGGATGCTACAACAGTCATAAGTGTGGAAAATGGTGATGAGTTACTTTTTTCAGTGCTGTTGTAATGGTCACTAAACAAACTGTTGTAAGTAGAGGACTAGCTGTAAGCCCATTAGAGGCAGACCTGCTTTCCCAAATAAGGATGGTAATACTATTTTCAGTTGCAGGGAAAAAAATAACAAGAAGAATAGGAAGTTGCCCTTTGAAAAATGTACAGAAAGGGAAAATTCTATTCAGGTGTAAGATTCTACCGAAGCCTATTAATTTAAGGAAGATACTTTAAATGCATCAGCATTTGTAAAGGATATTGAGTTGCCTTTGGAGGAATACAATAAGCAGCTAAAAGCTGCAATAGAAGAAAACAGATTGTGCTGTAATTAAACGGAGGTTGGCTCACCCAAATAACAGAGCTTTGTTGCAGAGCTCAAATTTAACAAATAAGCCATCCAAAGCTCAACCACCCACCAAAGACTCTTACGGCAGGCACTTCCTTGCAAGTCCATAATCATGGCACTACATGAACAGTAATACCTGGGCTTTTTTCAGGACTCTTCATTGCAGGCATGCATTGTCAGAGAGGCCAAAACAAGGAAGTAAAAAAAGAATGCCCCTTCGCCCAAATGTCAATCAGAATAGAGGTGGAAGGGCCCTCAGAGGTCTTCTCGTCCAACCCCCTACTCAAGCAGGAGACCCTTTCCAATAAGTGACCCATAGGGCCGGCCTGGAAATAGCAAAGGACCAGCCCATGGCATTCCATTTTTGGCCTGGACAATCTCCTGCAATACTCTTCCAGTGAAAATGGGACGTGGGCGCCTCAAGCGCGCCCCCCCCCCGCACCCCATTTTGGCCAGCAGGGTGTTTCAGGAAGCATCTGTCCCATCTCCCCACCCTCCTCCCATGGCCGACCCTTGGAGGAGAACTACAATGCTGATCTGATCCTTGAAGAAATGTCATTTGACACCTCTGGTCACCTCTTAAAAACCTCCAGTGATGGAGCGAGCACCCACAGAGTCTGAGGACAAGCCGTTCCACCAGTTAATTGTCGTCACTGTTCGGAAGTTTCTCCTCAATTCCAGGCTGCTTCTCTCCCTGAGTCGCTTCCATTCTTTTTTGTGTTGCCTTCTTGACCCTCTCCTCTTCTTTGTGGCAACCCGTCAAATATTGGAATGCTGCTATCATGTCACCCTTAGTCTTTCTTTTCTCGAGACTAGCTAAACCCGAATCCTTCAACTGTTCCTCATATGTTTTTGTCTCCAGGCCCTTAATCATCTTAGTCGGTCTTTTTTGTACTTTTCCCAAAGGATCAACATCTTTATTGTGATGCGGTGACCAAAATTGGATGCAGTGTTTAAATATTTCTGAATTTTTGTGGAGTAAGTGCAGCCTTGAAGTTCCATCAGAAGAGTTTTGTTTGTTTATATCCTTCCTTTAATGTTTTACAAATAATTGAGGGTAGCAAACATATCCAACCAGAGGTGGTCATTCAGCCTATTCTGACTAGTTCTGGAGCGGAAATTTTGAGTAGTTCAGAGAATGGGCAAATACCGTCTCTGACTGGCCCCACCCCCATCTATTCTCTGCCTCCTGAGTCCCAGCTGATTGGCTGGGTCTTTGGTTGCCCTGCACAGGAGAACAGAGCTGGAAAGCAGGTTAGTGGAGTGGAGAGGGAATGGGGTTTTGCAGTATCCTTCCCCTGCCACGTCCACCAAGCCACACCCACAGAACCAGAAGTAAAAAAGTTTGAATCCACCACTGATCAGGGCTGTCAAACTCATGGCTCATGGGCCCAATGCATCACCCACTGGCTATGCCCATACCCAGTTTGGCAAAGAGGAAAAAAGTCATGATACATTACCTGATGCCGCCATGATGACACGAGTTTGACACCTCTGATCTAGATTAAAAAAAAAAAAAACCCCAAGTATTAATGATGGAAAATCATTAATCATTAATGGCCCAAGTGGGTCAAGAGGTCAAAAGTATCGGGACACAATTCAAGGAGGTAGTTTTCCATAGGGCAGGTATTGCAACAGAGATAGACCTCAGTTACACACTGTTCTGAATCTGTGGATTGTGGTGCGTTATAAAAACTAAGAAATAAATGAAATTCAGTAAATAAGGCTGCCAGAATAAGTCAGGCTTGAAGGAATCAGGAATAGATTTTTGTACAAAATGGACTGTGAGTTCAGTACATTTCCGGACCTGAAAATCAACCAGTCATGGGTTTGGAGCTAACTTGTTTGTTTTATTTTGAATGTATGATGTTTGCATCTTGCTTTGTAAGAGGGCTGGTGGTGCAGTAGTTAGAATGCATCATTGCAGGCTAACTCTGCCCACAGCCTGGTGTTTGATCCTGATGGAACTCAGGGGTGACTCAGCCTTCCATCCTTCCAAGGTTGGTAAAATGAGGACCCAGACTGTTGGGGGCATTACGCTGACATTGTAAATTATCCTGAGAGTGTTGTAAAGCACTGCAAAACAGTATATAAGCATAAGTGCTGTTGCTGTTGCTTATTGTACCCTATTACTATTATTAAGTGTTGCACCTGATGATTCTTGACTCCTGATGAATGTATCTTTTCTTTTCTGTACACTTGAGAGCATTTGCACCAAAGACATTCCCTGTGTGTCCAATCACACTTGGCCAATAAAGAATTCTATTCTATTGTATTATTCTATTGCCTTGATATTCTAGGAAGCATCAAAACAAGCTGGTACTCTATCTAGAACAACTGTTGAGGTGTTTCAAGTTTATAAGTGCTCATTTATTAAAAAAAAACTTTTCCCATCATCTTTTTCCTAACGATTTTGAAGATTATGTTTGCATCCTACCTTTTGAGTAGATGAGAATAGAATAGAATATAACTTTATTACAGTCTTGGACCAGCAATAGACATCACTATTTATAATATATTAAAAAATAGTACCAGCACATTATAGTACATTAATAGTGGATAATAACATCCCTGTAAAGAAAATACATGTTTCTGGTTTATATGAGTTGAGAGCCAATAATTATGTGTGTAAATTTAATTTTCCAAAGATTGTTATATCTCCAAAAATTGGCACAAATTGACAGCTATAATTCTGTAACCATTTTTTTTCTTGTAGACATTGCAGCAACAGGAGCAGATGAGAAAATGTTGGGCATAGTCTAGAAGATGCTTGGAAACACCCAGTTGTTCCTCAGCTTGATTGCTTTGATTCCTCCAAAGACTCGATAATTGCTTTTTTAAAAAAGAAAAATAGAAAAAAAAAAAAAGAAAAGAAATGGTCACCTTTTGTCATCTCATCATGCTTCCAATTCTGGCTTAAACAGCTCCCTAAAATGCTCTTTCTGCTTCTTATCTGGTTCTTGAAGGAAAATGTTTGTGGGAACTTTAGTGCTTTGGTTTCTGCTCAGTCCAACGAAAGACGAGTGGTGGCCTACATGCCTGGGGATGTTATCATTGGGGCTCTCTTCTCCGTCCATCATCAGCCGACTGTTGACAAGGTCCATGAGAGAAAATGTGGAGAGGTGAGAGAACAATATGGAATCCAGAGAGTGGAAGCAATGCTTCATACCCTCGATCGTATCAACCAGAACCAAACTCTATTACCCAACATAACCTTGGGTTGTGAAATACGGGACTCGTGCTGGCATTCAGCTGTTGCTCTTGAGCAGAGCATTGAATTCATCCGCGATTCTCTCATCTCGGCAGAAGAAGAGGAAGGACTGATGAAGTGTGTTGACGGCTCTACGTCTATGTATCACTCTAAGAAGCCCATTGTGGGTGTGATCGGTCCCGGGTCCAGTTCCGTGGCAATCCAGGTCCAAAATCTGCTGCAGCTTTTCAACATACCTCAGATTGCCTACTCTGCCACAAGCATGGACTTAAGTGACAAGACTTTATTCAAGTATTTTATGCGAGTGGTACCTTCAGACGCACAACAGGCCCGTGCTATGGTGGACATTGTCAAGAGGTACAACTGGACCTATGTCTCTGCAGTACATACAGAAGGTAAGAAGGTTCTTTTATTGTTGTTGTTGTTTTTGTTGTTTTATAAACAAGGTTTCCTTATATGATCTCTCTGTCTATGCTTAAATAGCAGAGACACCCATGCACAATATTCTTGATTTACAGTTTAATATTTAGGGTCAACCACTGCTGCATTTTGCCTACATTTCATGAATGTCATAATGATCCTATTTATTATTATTTCACTAGACAACTTTGTGAACCGTTGGGTCATTGCTTCTTTACTTAAACACAGAAGGAGGATTACCACAGGCAGGCAAAACAGTATTGGAAGCAGGAGCAACTTCCTGTTGGTTTCCCTAGTGACTTTTTTCTTCCTCTGTCTCTCCTTTTTTCCCTCCCAGGCAGGGGTGGGCTTCAAAAATTTTAGCAACGGATTCTCTGCCTGATTGCTGGGTAGTTGTGGCATGGTGAGCGTGGCCTTCTGCACCATGGTGGAGGGAGGCATTTTCACCCTCCCTAGGCTCCAGAGTCTCTGGGAGGGCAAAAATGGTCTCCCTGGGCTCCAGAGGCCCTCTGGAGGACAGAAATGGGCCCATTTCTGGCCTTCCACAACTTCCAGGAGCTCATTTTTTCACCCTCTCCTGGTTCCAGAGACTTCCTTTGAGCCTCAGGGAGGGCAAAAACTGCCTCCCCAGGCTCCGGAGGCCCTCTGGAGGGCAGAAATGGTCCCGTTTCTGGCCTTCTGGAGCTTCTGAAGGCCCATTTTTCACCCTCCCTCAGGCTCCTCATGGGCGCTGTACTTATCTGAGGTCCAAAATGGGCTGCACGGGGACTCCTGGAGAGAAGGGGGAAGAAGATGGCAAGGAGCATTGAGCAAACAGATGGGTTTTTGGCCTCTCCATCAACTTGTGGGAAGCTGTCAGGGAAGTATGTAGATATATAGTATATATAAAATGTGGGTTTACATTGATATGGAACTCAAAAAAGGGGACTAGGATTTGATTTGGTTTGACCAGTTAATATTCATTAGCAACCCAATTTTATGCATTCTTCCTTAGTAGTGGGCCCTACTGAGTTTAATAGAATATAGACAGTGCTTGACTTACAGCTGTTTGTTCAGTGACTGTTCAAAATTACAACAGCACTGAAAAAAGTGACATGTGACCATTTTTCCACACTTCCAACCATTGCAGCATCCCCAGGGTCATATGATCAAAATTCAGGCAACTGACTCATACTTATGATGGTTATAGTGTCCTGGGGTCATGCGATCCCTTTTTGCGACCTTCTGACAAGCAAAGGCAATGGGAAGCCAGATTCACTTAACAACCAAACAACTGTGATGATTCACTTAACAAATGTGGCAAGAAAGCTTGTAAAATGGAGGAATAGTCACTTAACAAGTGTCTCGCTAGCAACGGAAATGTTGGGTTCAATGGTGATCGTAAGTCGAGGATTTGCTGTATATAGCCCAGTAAGTGTGGTTGGGAATGCAGCCATTATTAATTCATTGTTTAAGCAGTGTGTTGTGTTTATTACCATGATATGTCTGCATACCTCGTAACAATTAAAAGATTAATGATGTGTTATATTGTGTGGATTTCACAATAAACTCAAGGTAAGTCTTTTCATTTCTGGATGTAGTTTTAGGCAACTACTTGCTCCATCTGCAGATTTAAACATCTGTATGACCCCATGTGCTCCAATTTATTTTATATACTCAAAACAGTGTAACACAATTCCACAGGGATTTTTTATTGATTTTGTTTTACAGAGGTTACTTCAATATGTTTTAGATTTCATGAGGATCCCTATTGATGCTTCATAGCTAGCTTGTTCTAGTGTTAAGGCACCAGGCTAGAAAGCAAGGGGTCGTGAGTTCTAGTTCAACCATGAAAGCCAGTTGGGTGACTTTGGGCCAGCCACTTTCTCTCAGCCCAACCCACTTCAAAAGTTTGTTGTTGAACGTGGAAAATAGGAGGTATATTGGAAACTTTTGCTGCCTTGAGTTATTTGTGAAAATAATAAAGTGGGTTATAAATAAATGAATGAACAAATGCAAATAAATACACATTCCTTGTTTTCAGTTGGTTCTCTATTCCCAATCTTCAGATTCAAACATTTTTGAGATCCTTGGTGCAATCAAGAATCATAGTGCATAGCACTTTATAAAGAATAGGATTAATTCAACTCTTCTTTTCAATTCATAATTTGAATAATTTGTCCTTTAACAGGTGGCTGTCTGGCATCCTCATTCCAGGCAGAGATGATTTTTTCTGGGCAAGAGCACACCGTGGACTGCAGAAGCTTTAATATATGATATTCATATATCATAATGCAAGAAAATAGGATGAAGGGTTATCCACAATGCTTTGCATTATACACAGTACTAGGCATGATGGTGTTTTATAGTTGGGTAATGAAACCTCTGCAAGAAAAAAAGCAGGTTTAGAAAGCACTAAAGACACCACAGTCCTCCTCCACTTCAGACATTCCACTCCTTTGTAGTACTGATAATGTTATCTAGTTTGGTAATGAAATGCCTGCAAGAAAATCATCAAGCTCAGAGACCACATAGTCCAAACCTGAACCATATATATTTTCTTCTATTGCAAATACTGTGTACTACTCCTTCAGGCCCTGAATGAAAGGTGGGATACAAATCAAACAAACAAAAGTTCAAGAAATTTGGACCAATGTGAACCCTCTTAATTTTATATAGGACTCATTAAACAACTTAATTTTTGTGTCATACCCTGCCTTTCTTTTAAGAACTGAATGACGCTTCCATGAATATCTTTTTGCAGTTTATTGTGGGATCAGATGGTGCTGAGAGAAGGAAGGTCTAGGTCAAGCTTCACAAGCTGCCATGAACTAGAACCGGGTTTCTCAACTGCAATTCTTTAACCACTGTTGCTGGCTCACATCAAGCTTATTCAGTTGCTTGTGATTAGAAAAGAGTTAATCTCATGGATTGTTAATTGAGTAAAGAACAGGAACTGGAGAATAGGAGTCAAGGAACAATTTTCAAATTCTAGAGAAATTTGGAGTGAGATTTTCTAGGGATCAGTGATCAGTCTGATATCTATGGAGATTCTCAACCACCCAGGTCATGGTTGTCCCAAAAGTGTTTTTTTTTTTTCAAAAGGCAAATGGATTTTTTGGGTTTTTCCTTGAAGACATTTTGCTTCTCATCCAAGAAGCTACTTGGATGGGAAGTGAAATGTCTTCAAGGGGAAAAGCAAGGAAGTCCAGTTGGGTGGTAGCTTTTTATCTGCATATACATGGTCTGGAGAGATTTGCCATTCTTGACCTGGAGAACAGGAGATGTTACAATAAAGTAAGAGTCATTGACATCAATCTCTTTAGCCAACACATCATGAGTTGAACTTGATTCTAATGGGAAGAAGGTTTTTCCATGTCATTAACCACTTAAACAAAGCACTTAACCCAAAAGTCCTTTAATTGACATTATGAAAATGCCTAGCTAATTAGCTTAATGAAACAGGCCCACTTCCATTCATCACAACAGTGGCAGCTATGAACAGTATAAAAGATAAAGGTGCATGAAAATTGGGTGACATAGCAAGGCCAGTGCTTGGTAACTGGGGACACTAGATTCTTTGGGTGGATAAGCATCTCAATCCTATCCAAAATAAAAGATTACCTAGTGGTGCCAGTTGTCAAATCACATCTGTAAGATATAAAGAATAAGACCTCCAGCTTCTTGTGATGTGATAGAATAGAAACATCTTTGGGCATTCCATGGAGAACTTGCTCAGTCATGCCCTATGATGTTTGAAGAGTACTATCTTAAACAGGGTCTTTGAGTCAAATGGTTGAGTTTTCTCTTCCAATCCACTCTTTTATCTTATGTCCTATGGTTCTTCTGAAGTTGCAATGCTGATCCATGGTGGCACATTGATTAGAATATAGTATTGTATTGAATCAAGGAACTAGCAACTCAGACAAACAGGCTAACTATAAACAGCAGCCTAATCATTGAACCACCAAGAATACTCCCATCAACATTGATAGAGCAAGCCACTTATAGTGGCTATAAGCAAGCCACTTATAGTGGCTAACAGACAGCAAATCCCTTCCAGCAATGATGATATCTAGTCAGGTAATGAAATGTCTGGAAGAAAACAACCAAGCTCAGAGATCACCAGGCACCCCACAATTCAACCTTGATCTACAAAGATTCTCTTCTATGAGGGAGGTAGTTATTTCGCATGGAAGAACATTCACTCTCAAGCACAGGGAAATCAAGCAATGCAGGCAGTTCAAGTGAGTATAAAGATTTATTGCTTGCTACAAGAATCTGACCAAGTAATGGTCAAGAGAAATGAGCGGGAGATAAGAAGGGCATTCAAAGTGAGCTGGATTTAGATCTCTTGTGGTTGTGCAGGGACTCATGACTTATGACACTTTTGACCCCTCCTTCAGGCTAGCCTGGTCATATAGAAGACTATAATTACTATAATATCTGTGGGAAGCTACTGATAATGCATGCTAGAATTTTACTGCTAATATTAGAATATTTGTTCCCCTTTTCTTCCTCCTATATTTCATGGATGTATCTAAAAAAGTCCATCAAGTCAATGCACTAGAAGATTTTATGGTTACATAGCACTCGATGTGGACTAACTAAATGAACCACTTGGCGAGTACAGAGAAATAGTCTTTATTTGTTGGGCGCAATCCAAATAAATTAGTTGTGCTAATAAAGTGCCTGTGCTTTCACAGGGAGCCAGTTTAAAAAAACAACTTTGTTTGGAACAAAGTCTTTTAAGGCTTCTTTCTTGTTAATTTTTTTTTTTCATTTTCATTCTAAGAAGTTTATTTCACATTTCTCCATGAAGCTGCTGAGATAGATAACCAGTTCATTTGTATAAAATTCAGTAAAACAAATGAAGATGGAAAGATAAAAAAATATCGAGAAATAAACAGCAGTAAAACAAATTAGAGTTGCACCCACTAACAGCTTTCTAGCAATAAAATGTTTCATCTGCTCACTCCCTGAGCCTAGGATCCATGCTTCAATAGCTTCTCCTCTCATCAAAGGAAATTAAATTTATAATGGACTTTCTAATGAACAGCAAACTTCCCAGAGAAGATTTTTTTGGGGGTCTAGCTACAAACTTTAAATGGAAATCCCAGTGTTATTAAATGCATGCTTTTCTACAGCTGACCAAGATTTGAGATCAAACCTATTGGGCATATATTTCCATATGAAAGAGACAAATTTATCTATAGATAGTTTTTGAGTTAGACTGCAATGCAGCCCAAAATTTCAGTTGCTAATCAAGACAACTGTTAAGTGAGATTTGCCCCATGTTGCAGATGTTTTTGCCACAGTTGTTAAGTGAACCACTGCAGTTGTTAACTTAGTAACATAGGTGTAAAGTGAATCAGGCTTCCTGTCATGGCCCTGTTGGAATCTGATTCTGAGGGGGAGGGCGAGCAGCTGACAGGGAGTGGAAGTGTGGCTCCATGGGCTGTGGAAGAAACAGGGGAAGGGCATGGTCCACAGTCCAGTTGGGCATTCAGAGGAAGACCCAGGCCCACCCCCTCTTCATCCTAGGGCACGTAGGGAGGAACAGAGAAGGGAGCAATGTGAGTTACGTGGGTTATGGGGGAGAAAAGGGCCCTGATTTCCTTCATTAGCCGTAGCTGGGAACACAGTGTTTAAAAAGGGCATTTGTGCACAGCACCTTGCTGGAAGCAAAGCGTGTATTATCTTTGTTTGTCGAGGCTTATCTGTGTTCTGGCATCCTCCCAACTATGTGTGTTTTGTTATCTTTTGAATTCTACAATTCCTTATCCTGCCCTGTCCCATTAATTGCTACAATGTGGTTTGTGTTGGTTTTTATTTCTAATTTTTATGTACTTTGGGTTCAGACTGAATTTCTTCCCTTTAAAGACTATTCTTGAGAGAATTTTTTTCTCCAGCCAAAGATAATTGGACATTGGGGGCCAAGTTGGAGGTATTTAAGGGACTTTATCTACTTTTTGTGACTTTATTGCTTTTTTGCCATGCCCCAGGTCATCACACTTCCCCATTGTAATAAAAAGTCACAAAAGGTGATCCCATGACACCAGGAAACCACCACTGTCATAAATAAGAGCCAGTTATCAGGTGAAGATGGTAGATACTTCCAATGTAATATCCCAGATTCCCTGCATGGAATGTCTCTGTGACTATGTAAGACAGATGGGGAGGAAGCTAAGCACCAGATGACAAGTGGTCAGATGAGGAGGCTCAAACTCATTGATAGCCTCACACTGCAATGTACAAGGACATTTAATTTTGTAGCTACTAAGATTGTTGGATGAGCAGGCACAAAAACAGCCAGGCAAGTGACTGAAGCTTGGGAAACAGGCCCCTTGTCAATCAACAGGACTGCTGATTTTCCTCCAGTTTATCAAGTACTTAGAAGATGAGGGCTGAGCAGCACAAAGGACAGCCAACAACTTAATAACCAGCTATCAACATCCCAATCAACACCTAAAAAGTCACATATAATTGGCACCATATAAATACCACACAGAGAACAGCCCAAAGCACACACTTTGCCAGAGAGAAATTCCCTGAAGAAGTCTAAAAGCTCAGAAGACAAAACTTCTAGTCTCATTCACCAACCCAGATTGGATTCTACAAATGTAAAAGAAAAATTTGCAAAGGAAAAAAAATAAAAATGGGTATGAGTGCCAAAGAATTGAGGCCTTTGAACTCTGGTGCTGGAAAAGACTCCTGCTAGTCCCTTGGACTGCAAGGTGATCAAATTGGTCAGTCCTAGAGGAGATCAACCCTGACTGCTCTTTAGAAGGCCAGATCTTGAAGATGAAACTCAAATACTTTAGCCACCTAATGAGAAGGAAGGACTCACTAGAGAAGAGCCTCATGCTGGGAAAGATTGAGGGCAAAAGAAGGGAATGGCAGAGAATGAGGTAGCTGAATGGAGTCACTGAATCAGTTGGTGTGAGCTTAAATGGACTCCAGAAGATGGTAGAGGACAGGAAGGCCTGGAAGAACATTGTCCATGGGGTTGCAATGCATTGGACATGACTTTGCAACTAACAACAACAACAAAGATACCTTTGTACATTTCCTAAGGTTTGCTTTGGGATAAATTTGTGCTAAATATTTTGCTTTGTTCATGGAGGCTTGAGAACAGCTAGAAACGAAGCTGTTCTCTACAATATGTCTCATGCTCTCCTGCACAATCCTGGTTTCTGTAAAAGAGGCTTTTCCTTGAAGGATAAGGCTTATGGCAAATTATTAGCAATATAGTTGAAAAACCCATGTTAGTTCACCAGAGCAACCGTACCGCAAAAACCATGTTTCAAGTATTACAAAGTCTATCCTATGTGGCCCTCAGGGGGAAACTTGTTTAGAATATCTATATACCAATACAATTATATTTCTGTTGTCCTTGTTGTTCTCAGTTCAGGTAGGAAATTGCACAGGTGATAAATTTGTGCTTTGGCATTTCTTTTGTTGAAAATGTCCTTCATCATCTGTTTGTTGACCATTGCAAAGTTCAGCCTTTGGGAGAGTGTCAGAGAGGTGGGTTGACTCCCCAAAAATGTATTGGAAAGGTTAATTGGGATTGCTTTGACAGAAGCATATAAAATTATGCACGGTGTGAACAGGAACACATTTTTTTATCTTCTCTCCATGTAAGACTCTGATCAAAGGACATCTGGTAAAGCTGGGTCATAAGAGATTAAGGAAGGAATCAAATAACTATGCCTTCTCATCCATGTGTAATTGGAATTTTATCACCAGACCTGGAGATAAAATCAATGAGAATGACTTTTAGGGAGGTGAGAAAATATGTGGAACATAAAGTCTCTGAATTAATTTCTAATATTGGCTGTAATATAGTCCCTCAGTACATTTGTGGGAACAATTGTGGTTAATTGTTCTCACTGTCAGGAAATTTTCCCTTAGTTCTAGATTGCTTCTCTCCTTGATTTCCATCCTGTCTTCCTGTCCTGCATTCTGGTGCTTTGGAGAATAGCTTGACTCCCTCTTCTTTATGGCAGCCCCTCAAATATTGAAACACTGCTATCATGTCTGCCCTAGTCCTTCTTTTCATTATACAAACTCAACCATTCTTCACAAGTTTAGCCTTCAGCTCCCTAGTCATCTTAGTTGCTCTTTTCTGCACTCTGCGTGTTTTCAGGATCTTTAAAAAAAATGAGGTGGCTATCTCTAGAAACACCCTCCTTGCTATCCCCCATGGAGGAGAGCTGCTCTGAAGTATATTTCAGTATTGAAAATGACCAGACAGAATATTTTTCACTCAAGCCAGCTGAAATAATCCACTGAGTTATTTCAGGATTTCACATTTTCCCCACAATTGTATATTAGGAGGAATTTGAGGATAGTAAGAGTTGTGAAGTCGTATACTGGATGTTCAGAACAATGATGGGTTCTACTTCCCTGAAGGTTCACAAGTGGCAACACCAATTGAGGATGGCTCCTGCACTGATCAGAGGCTAGCTTAGATGACCAACCAAGTCACTTCCAATTCATACATTCTCTGGTTTTATGACTTTAATAGGTAAGAAACAGAGCAGAACAATATGAATTTTGATATAAAATGCAGCAAGAAGAAAATGAGCTTGCTGCTCAAATAAATATACAATTGTGGGGTCCTACATGCTCTCTGAGCTTGGTTGTTTTCTTGCAGATGTTTCATTACCCGACTAGGTAACATCATCAGTGCATGATGATGTTACCTAGTGAAGTAATGAAACATCTGCAAGAAAACAACCAAGCTCAGAGAACAACAAGAACCTCACAGTTCAACCCTGAGCTACAAATGTTCTCTTCCCTTGGAATATATAATCTCAGGCCTCCTAGAGATTTAAAATAGCTTGTTTGAGGAAGACTTATGACCTTGATAGATGAGACATAATAAGACCCCTGTGACAATTTTGTTCCTCTATGAAATAGTAACTTGCTTTAATGTTATGATTAGACTATTTATTTGGTGGTCAGTCTTCTGCAGATGATTAAATCCTGTATTTGCTTTGCAATGGTGTGGTTTTTTTTTAATCAGGTTTGTTTCTCTGGAGGAGACTTTCTTCCTTCATTGAAAGGATTAACATTCAGTCAGAATTGCTGGTAAAATTTGGACAGGCTAATTCCAAAATTGGATCAGGCATCAGTTGTGGAGGAAGTGAACAGAAGAGGGGTGACCAATGCTGTTTTTCCAAAACACTGCAACATCAGCTAAGATGTATTAAGACTGGACACTTGGAAATTCATCTTTTAAAAGTGCTATTAAGACAAACTTATATATCAGTAAGACAGAAAGTGGAGGGAAAAACAAAAACCACAATATATTCTCATTTGGTGAATAAATTTTTATCTTTATTATGTAATTTCACCTCAATTTTTTAAAGAGAAATACATAAAATGGAGAGAAAATAAACAAAAAATACATACATAACAATGGAGAGAAAAATAAACAACGAATAAAAAAATGTTATCTGTTCTATATGTAAAGTGGGTGACTCCAAATCTACAAACCTGATTGGTCAATAAAATGAACATTGGATTGGTTCACTAGGAACCAATCCAAAGAGCTGCTAAAAGGCGGCAAATCTAAACAACTGCCATTGGCTGCAAGCAGGCAAGCCAGCCTGTATAAAAGGCTGGCCTCAGCTTCAGCCAAGTGTTCCTATTTACTAACTAGTTGAAGAATAAAGTATTTGTTGTTGGAACCCGGTCTACCTCGTGTGTTTTCCGAACAAAACACTGGCGACGAGGATGGGATCGTCCTGAACGGAAAAACCTGCACGCGGTGATAAGAAGTCCAGATTACAACCAAGATGTCTGGAAACAACGCACTGCCCGCACCCTTCAATCCCAACGAAGAGGATTGGGATTCCTATGCTGATCGCTTCCAAATGTATTTGAAGAGCAATGAAATGGAAGGCATTTCAGAGCAACGCAAGAGAGCTGTGTTCCTGACGCACTGCGGGCCAACAGTTTTTAAGATGGCAAAGGCCCTTGCGAAGCCCCGGGACGTTAAACAACTAACGTGGACAGAATTGCAAAGACTCCTCAAAGCACACTACGCTCCGATGGTGTCTAACTTAATAAAGCGACACGAATTTTACCGCAGAGACCAGAGAGAGGGAGAGACCGTCGCCGATTTCATCGCTGCCCTCAGACAAATAGGGGGTGAGTGTGAATTTTTGAACATAGACGAGGCAATGAGGGATCGCGTGGTGCTGGGCCTGAGAGACTCGACCGCACAGAGTAAATTGCTCAACAAGCCCAACATCACCGTTACCGAAGCCATCGCGGAAGCCACAGCCGCTGAAGCCGTGAAAAAATCTGCCGTAGCCATTAAAAAGATGAACACACATAGCGAAGAAACACCAACCAAAGACAGAAAGCACCCTGCCACCACAACTCACTACGAAGAGTCGGGCGAAACAATTGAATCGAGCGAAGAGGACGACGAGGTCCACCGTTTGCTCACGAACAAAAAAGAGCGCGAAAGGAGAAATTGGCGGGAATGCGCTGGCTGCGGAGGAAACCATCCCCGAGCCGAATGCAGATTTCTCGATGCCATCTGCCGGCATTGCAAAAAACGAGGGCACATCGAGAAGGTCTGCAGGAACAAAAAATACTACAGCCCGACGAGACGCAGAAATTCCCCAACACGAGCCGAGCCTAAACGAGCCGAGAGAAAGTGGCAACAAGAGAAGCGAGCCAATACACACCAAACTGTCATTATACAGAGCGCTCAGACGGAAAGTGGAAAAAAAATTAAAGCCATCGTGAAAATCGAAGGAAAACACTGCAAGATGGAAGTGGACTCGGGGTCCTTCCTCTCCATGGTATCGTGGGACACAATAAAACAGCTAGTCCCAGGTATCAAACCCAAAGAATTGAAGAAGCAGCACCTAACCCTCAAGGACTATCAGGGAAACCAAATCCCTGTGGTAGACATGGGACAATTCCGAGTCGCCTACAAACATCACGTCAAGGTGCTTCCGCTGACCATAGTCAACCAAGACAGACCAAGCCTCCTGGGCATCGAATGGTTCACGCCATTGGGCATCAGGATGACCGGGGTCGATCGAGTGACTACAATTGGCTGGGAAGACGACCTCATCCGAGAATTCCAGGACGTTTTTGACAGCTCACTTGGCAAGTATCGGGGAAATCCCATTTCTTTCAATCTAAACCCCCAAATAGCCCCACGAAGAATAAAAGCCAGGCGAGTTCCTTTTGCACTAAAGGCAAAAATAGAGGAACAGCTGGACAAATTAATAGCCCAAGGGGTGTTAGAACCTGTGGACCATGCCAAGTGGGAAACGCCTATTGTCACACCCATTAAACCTGACGGGTCCATCAGAATCTGTGGTGACTATAAGGCTACCCTGAACCACGCATTACAACCAAGCGCATACCCGGTGCCAGTAGTCCAGCATTTGCTGCATTCCCTGGGAAAAGGCAAAGTTTTCGCCAAACTTGACTTGGCACAAGCCTATCAACAACTCCCAGTGGACCCAGAAACAGCAGAAGCACAGACTATAGTCACCCATAAGGGCGCATTCAAATGTCACCGGCTCCAATTTGGAGTAAGCGTGGCCCCTGGCGTTTTCCAGAGTCTGATGGAACGCCTTCTAAATGGCATACAAGGAGTCGTTCCCTATTTTGACGACGTCCTAATCTCGGCCAGAGATGAAACTCAATTAAGGAACAGACTCAAAGAAGTATTAACTAAGTTTAGGGAATCTGGCCTCAAGGTAAAAAGAGAAAAGTGCTGTTTAATTAAGAACAGCGTCGAATTCCTGGGCTACTCAATAGACGGAGAGGGTATCCACCCCACAGACAAAAAAGTTAAAGCAATCAAAGACGCTCCTGAACCAAGAAATAAAACTGAACTACAAGCATTCTTAGGATTAATTAATTTTTATAACGTGTTCCTGCCAAACAAAGCCACTATAGCAGAACCGTTACACCGTCTGCTAGACAAAAAGGCAACTTGGACTTGGGGTTACAAAGAAAAAAAAGCCTTCCAAAATATTAAAAGCTTGCTAACATCAACAAACGTTCTCATCCAATTTAGCAACACTCTGCCATTAACAGTGACCTGCGACGCCTCACCATATGGAGTAGGTGCCAACCTGAGCCACCAACTACCTGATGGCAGAGAAGCACCCGTCGCATATTACTCTAGGACTCTATCAAAAACCGAGCGGAATTACAGCCAATTGGACAGGGAAGCTCTAGCAATTGTCGCTGGAGTAAAACGCTTCCACGAATACTTATATGGGCGGACTTTTCAAATCATAACGGACCACAAACTGCTAATGGGGATTTTGGCAGGAAACAAGCCAACACCTAATATACTGTCCCCAAGAATGACGAGATGGTCAGAGTTCCTAGCAGCTTATTCCTACACTCTGACACATCGGCCAGGGAAACAAATTTCCCATGCGGACGCTTTGAGCAGAGCACCCTTACCAGCAACCGACGAAGACCCGGCACCAGCGATGACAACGCTACAAATCGAGACTTGCCCCGATCTACCCATATCAGCGTATGATGTCGCCAGAGCCACCGTGAAAGACTCATTGACTGCCCGCGTTCTTAGCTGGGTAGGTAAAGGCTGGCCGGAGAATCAAAAAACTGAAAACTTTAAACCTTTCCGGTCCAGACAGACTGAACTTTCAATCCAAAAGGGGTGTTTGTTGTGGGGTGATCGGGTAGTAATCCCTGCCAAATTACAGCCCAGGGTACTTAAGTTGTTACATGAAGGGCACCCGGGAATGGTTAAGATGAAAAGCCTTGCCAGAAGTTATGTTTGGTGGCCGGGTATTGATAAGGACATAGAGTATTGGGTAAGCTCATGCCACAAATGCCAGGCAATTAGACCATCCCCACCAAAAGCACCCGTTAAGGACTGGGAAACCCCTCGGGGACCTTGGTCAAGAATACACATTGATTTCGCGGGTCCTACCAAGGGGCATACCTTTCTGATTGTCGTTGATGCCTATTCAAATTGGCTTGAAGTAAAAGTTATGCCATCAACGACAACAGAAACTGTAATTAAAAAGCTGGACAACCTTTTTGCCACCCATGGCATACCGGACGTTCTTGTCTCAGATAACGGGCCACAGCTAACCAGCATACCATTTGAGCAATACCTAACCTCCCTAGGTATAAGACATGCCCTAACCACGCCAGCTCACCCGGCTGCGAACGGCAGGGCTGAGAGAATGGTCCGGTTTACCAAAGAAGGTTTGGAACGAATGGACGCTGGAGATGTCCAACAGAAAGTAAACCGTTTGCTCACACTCCAGCACATAACGCCCAGTACCATAACCAATAAGTCCCCAGCAGAATTACTCATGGGGCGAAAATTAAGATCTCACCTTGATAGGTTACACCCAAATTTTACCCCAGAAAACCCCCCTGACTCCTCTACACGGTTCAGACAATTCGAAATAGGCGATTTGGTATACGCTAAAAACTTCACCGGGGACCCGGTATGGCTACCAGGACAGATTATCCAAATTACAGGCCCCAAATCCTACCAATTAAAATTAGACGATGGCAGGGAATGGAAGCGGCACATAGACCAGCTTCGATCTCGAATTATAGAGAGAACCACAGACTTACAAACATTCACCGAAAAAACCGGCGAATTGCAAACCAAGGTGGGGGGGGGGAAAGGCGAGAAATAAATAAAGAACTGTTTAAAACCAAACCCCATGAAACATACGAACAAAAAGGACTGAACTAAGGGGGGAGGGGTGTTCTATATGTAAAGTGGGTGACTCCAAATCTACAAACCTGATTGGTCAATAAAATGAACATTGGATTGGTTCACTAGGAACCAATCCAAAGAGCTGCTAAAAGGCGGCAAATCTAAACAACTGCCATTGGCTGCAAGCAGGCAAGCCAGCCTGTATAAAAGGCTGGCCTCAGCTTCAGCCAAGTGTTCCTATTTACTAACTAGTTGAAGAATAAAGTATTTGTTGTTGGAACCCGGTCTACCTCGTGTGTTTTCCGAACAAAACTCTATCAATAATATTTGTAACTAATAATTATGAACTATAAATAAATAATAAACAAATATAATTTTAGCTACCTTAATGCCTATTATCATGTATTATACACTATATTAACATTTCAAATTTAATGAGGAAAAATAATGGTGAATACTCTATTGTTATGAAACGGTAAAATCTGTGTTAAAAGAAAACATATAGCACCATTTTTTATTAGTTCAAAAAATGCCTTTTCAGATATAGATTGATTATAAATATTAGGTTTGTTTGCCACCTTGAGTTATTTATGAAAACAATAAAGATGGGAAATCAATCAATCAATCAATCAATCAACCAATCAATTTCCTGCATCCATGATGACTTTTCCAGTTTTTCAAAACAATACTTTTAGCACTATTTCCTGCCTGATATAACCCAGTTTCTCAAAAGCAAAATTTTGGTGTATCACTCAGCATAACACTGACATTTTTAAATGATTTCCCCATTAATTTCACTTGTTTAATTTATTCATTCATTCAATTATTTCCCGTCTTTATTATTTTTATTCAAGTTAGTGAATGGATCCTCCTCCTATTTTCCTCACAACAACAATCCTGTGAAATGGGTTGGATTGAGACAAAGTGATTGGCCCAAGGTCACCCAGCTGGCTTTCATGGCTAAAGCAGGATTAGAACTCACAATCTCCTGAAGATTGGCTCAAAGTTTTTTTCCTGCCTAAGGCGGGTCTAGAACTCACAGTCTCTTGGTGATTGGCCCAAAATCACTCAGCCAGCAGCATCAACGTGGTCACATGTTCTAAATTCAGATGCTTGGCAACTGGCATGTATTTGTGACAGTTTCAGTGTCCGGGGTCATGTGATCTCTTTTTGTGACCTTCTGACAAGCAAAGATAGTGGGGAAAAGAGGTTCACATAACAACCTTGTTACTTGCTTAAGCAACTGCAGTGACTCACTTGACTGTGACAGGAAAGGTTGTAAAATGGAGCAAAGCTCATTTAACAACTGTCTTGCTTAGCAACAGAAATTTCGGGCTCAGTTGTAATAAATTGAGGACAATCTGTAATTTGTCTCAGACTGTGATTCAATCATGACAAAAACACACTGGAAGACATAGTAATGGAGTAGAATAGTTAATTTTTTAATAGAAGTTCAATAGATTAATGTAAAATATAATAGACATATATAACCATTGTTATATAGAACCATGAAAGTGCAATATAAATTTCAAAATAAAATTTGGAACATCTCATATAAAATGATGGAATAAATAGTTTAATCACAGATGATTAATAACTGATAAATTTTTAAGCATGTGTTAGTTTGACAATATAAAATTTATATAAACTGTGAGTAATGACTACGAAAGGATAACACAAAAGATTTGTAACCAACTGACACACTGTATGTATATAAAATGGAAGATGGTTTTATGTTTTTATGTTTTGTTTGTATATGTTTGTCTCAAAAATAAAAACTTATAAAAAAAAACACACTGGAGGAAAAAAAAACATTACCTGCATGTAAATCCTGAAACTATTTCCATTGGTAACTGTCTCTCCCAACTAGAAATGTTATGAAAAATGGTCAAAATGCAAATATTGCCATTGATATAGTCCCGCTATAATTGTTTTCACAATTTTGTTTTCTTTTTACAACCCTATAATCCAGGGGTGGATTATACCAGTTCTCACCTATTTGCTAGAACTGGTTGTTAATATTCTAAGCAGTTCGGGGAACTGGTTGTAAGAAGAAATTACTGGCTTAATCCTGTAAGGAAGGCAGGAAGGAAACATTCTGGTGTTGCTTAAAGAAACTGCCTCTCCGTTAACCCTTTTTTCATTCTTGGCAGGATTAGACTTCCTGTCTCAGGAACTTCTCTGGAGTTTTTTTCCCCCTCCTTTGCTAGTACTTTGTGACCATTCAAAATTACAATGGCACTGAAAAAAGTGACTTATGACCGTTTTTCACACTTACAACTGTTGCAACATCTCCAGTCATGAGAGGCCAGGCGAGGAGATGCATGCCTCGATGTGATATTGAGTTGGCCACACCCAGCTAATAAAATGACCACCAAGCCACGTCCACCCAGTCATGTGACCACCAAGCCATGCCCACCAACTAAGCCACGCCCACAGAACCGGTTGTTTAAAAAATTGAATCCCACCCCTGCTGTAATCCCTTGCTTTGGGGTGGAGTCGGGGCGACGCAGTGGAGCTGAGCATTTACTGACTGGATGCCCTTCCTGACACCTCTGTGGAGTTCACAGCAGATATTTTCTCTTTGCATCCTGATAAAAAAACATCTGTTGCTGTTAGTGGTGGGATTCAATTTTTTTTCTACAGGTTCTGTGGGTGTGGCTTGGTGGGTGTGGCAGGGGAAGGATACTGTAAAATCTCCATTCTCTCCCACTCCTGGGGGAAGGTTACTGCAAAATCCCATTCCCTCCGCACCCCACTAACCTGCTTTCCAGCTCCATTCTCCTGTGCAGGGCAACCAAAGGAGACCCAGCCTATCAGCTGGGACTCAATGGGAGGCAGAAAATAGATGGGGGTGGCACCAGTCAGAAAGTGGTACCTGCTGGTTCTCCAAACTACTCAAAATATCCACTACTGGTTCTCCAGAACTGGTCAGAGCCTGCTGAATACCATCTCTGGTTGCCGTCTAGATTGAACTCTCAACCTTCTAAGTGGGAGGTGAACATCTTCACCTCTAGGCCACTGTGCTGCTTATAATTGCTACTGTAATCCTAAAGTAGAAACCTGGGACAGAGCTAAATATTAACTAGTGCCATAAATTAATGCCTCCATTCCAAAATCAAAATTCTACTTCAAGCCACTGACTGATGTTGTCAAAACTTGAGATTTAGTGTCTTTCAACTGTCAACTATGGCCAAAAATTTATTTTATAAAAAGTGCATGTGCTCACACATCCACATCCACATCTATATCCACACATATGCTAGTTAAAAATGTCCAATATTGATTGATATTACTCAGGAACTGCTAAATGTTGGCTGATGATACTTACTCAGTTTTCACTTACTGCCAAATCTTGTTTACTACAGTGAAAGTTAAATGCCACAGCTAAATAGGAAATACTTTCCCATTGTAGTAATATCTGGAAAATGTTTCTCAGCATTATTTATGGATGAAGTCTTGGAAGGAAATTTTCAGGTAGGGAAGTCAATTAACCTTGACCACTTACCAGCAGAAAGTCATAATAGAGAAGGAAAGAACAGATGTTGTGCATGCAATTCAGTCTTGATTTTCAGCAAGGCTATGGCTGAAAAAGATTCCTCTCTGAAATCCTAGATAATCTGTGATGGTGACCTGTGGCTGACCAAGTAATGTGTGCATGACCCATAATTGGTGTGTTGGGAGTTGTCATCCAAAATATACAGTTTTCTGCTGCTGGTATAACCCAAGCTAGAGAAATTGACAATCATTAGAAGACAGTTTCTGCTCTGATCTTCTACAGCGGGGGTCCCAACTCCTGGGCCACCTGTGGCCCACTACCAGGCTGCTGCCTGTTCAAAACTGGGATGAGGAATGGGCAAACATGGATGTGTGGAGCTCTCCTTGCACGAGTGGAGGATGCTTGTATGCAAAGTTCCACTTGTACGAGCAGAGGGTGCGTGCGCTCGCACATGAAACTCCATTTGTGCAAATGAAGCTTCGCACTTGAGTGCCCTCCACTAATGCAATTGGAGCTTTGCAAACAAGCATAAGCACCCTCCACTCAAGTGTCCACTAAGTGTGCAAGTGGAGCTTTCTGTATGATTACAAGCACCCTTTGCACAAGAGCCCTAGTGTTATGCCCCTGGTGGAGACTGACTCTGAGTCAAAGGAGGAACAGCCAACAGGGGATGGAGTGTGGCTCCTTAAGTTGTGGAGGAGGCTGGGGAAGGGCAGAGGCAGGCTGGGCAGTCAGAGAAGGATCCAGGCCCATCCCTTCTCCATCCTAGGGCACGTAGGGAGGAGAGGATAAGGGAGAGAGGTGGTCTATTCAGGAGGAGAGGGCTTTGATCTTCTTCATGGGCTGCAGCTGTGACAACTGAATAAGAGGATGGACATGCGTGCGGGCGAATGCTGGAAACAAAGTATGTTTATGATTCCTCTCTGAGTTTGGTGTCCTTCCCAGAGTGTGTTCTGTTATCTGCGGACGTCCTCCTCTTCCGTCAAGGATATTTGGGGCTTGGAAGCAAAGTGAAAAAATAAAAAGGGCTTCACACGGTTTTTGTGACTGTTTTATTGTATGCCCACCCTGGGTCATCACACCTTAGTTGATGCGAGTGGAGCTTTGCTCACAAGCGCAAGTACTCCCTGCCTGTGCTCAAAGCTCCATTTGTACAAGCAGAGGATCTGCATGTCTGCTACTCACACAAATGGACCTTTGCACATGCATGCATGCCTCCCACTCACATGCCCCTCTGCATGCTGGGTCAGGCTACCAAGCTGGAAAGGTTGGGGACTGTTGTTTTACAGCATCTTTCTTCTGTATAAAGAACATTTAGAACCACAGTGGCTCAGTGGTTAAAGTGCAGGACTGCAGGCTATTTCTGCTGACTGCCAGCTGCCTGCAATTTGGCAGATCAAACCTGACCAGCTCAAGGTTGACTCAGCCTTCCATCCTTCTGAGGTGGGTAAAATAAGGAGCCAGATTGTTGGGGGTGATGTGCTGACTCTGTAAACCGCTTAGAGAATGCTATAAGTCTAAGTGCTATTGCTATTGCTATTAAATCAAACTTAGTCTCAACAGAATCACTGAGATGCATTTTAACCATGATTCATGAGTCTAAAAATAACTGAGTTTGCATTTAATCCATCAGATGCAGAGGATACATCTCAGTATATATTTGAAAGAAGAACCATATCTCAGTAGTCAGTATTTCCATGCTTGGCATTTCAGCACCTTAGAATCAAAGGGCTGGAAAGGACTTTGTAGTAGACTTCTACTCCACATTCCCTGCCCAAGGAAGGAGTCCTTATGCCATCCTGGTCAAATGGTTTTCTATTCTTGAAAACCTCCAGGAATAGAGGACCTACAATTCTAGGAAGCAAGCCGTTCCACTGATTTATCATTCCACTGTCATGAAATTCTTCCTTACTGTGTTTCCAGGTTGGATCTCCCTCTGATGAGCTCCACCCATCAATTCATGTCTTCCCGATGGAGAATAAAGGGATGCCTGCTTCCCTTTGACAGCTCTTTAAATACTGTAGACAGCTATCATTTCTGATTCAGTTCTACAGAGGAATGATTGAATCTGTCATCTGCACCTCTATAACTGTCTGATTTGGCTCTGCAACCAAACAAGACAGACACAGATTTCAAAGGATAATTAGGACTGCAGAAAAAAACAATTATTACCCACCTGCCTTCCACTGAGGACCTGTATACTACATGAGTCAAAAAGAGGCGTGTGAAAATATTTACAGACCCCTCACATCCTGGACATCAATTGTTTCAACTTCTACCCTCAAAATGACACTATAGAGCACTGCACACCAGAACAACTAGACACAAAGACAGTTTTTCCTCACATGCCATCACTCTTTTAAACAACTACTTCCCATAACACTGTCAAACTACCTAGTAAAACTGCATTACTATGATTATTCTCATCCTTCCTATTACCCATTTCTTCCCACTTATGACTATAACCATGTTGCTTGTATCTTTATAATTTATATTGTTTTATTTGTTCCCTAGCAATAATTTGATTGCTTATTAGGAACCTATGACTATCACTAAGTGTTGTATCTTATGATTCTTGATGAATGTATTTTATTTTTTCTTTATGTACACTGAGAACTTATACACCAAAGACAAATTCCTTGTTTGTCCAATCACACTTGGCCAATAAATTATTCTATTCTATTCTATTCTATTCTATTCTATTCTGTTCTGTTCTGTTCTGTTCTGTTCTGTTTTGTTCTGTTCTGTTCTGTTCTGTTCTGTTCTTTAGTTTTCTCTTCAATAAGATAAACATACATAGTTTCTCTATTCTTCCTAGGATTTAGCCTCCAGACCCGTAGTGGGATTCAAAACTTTTTACTACCAGTTCTGTGTCCATGGCTTGGTGGGTGTGGCAGGGGAAGGATACTGCAAAATCCCACTCCCTCTCCACCACACTAACCTGCTTTCCAGCTCCGTTCTCCTGTGCAGGGCAACAACAGAAGACCCAGCCAATCAGCTGGGACTCAGGAGGCAGAGAATAGATGGGGGTGGAGCCAGTCTGAGGTGGTATTTGCCGGTTCTTTGAACTCCTTAAAATTTCCACTACCAGTTCTCCAGAACTGGTCAGAACCTGCCAAATATCATCTCTGCTCCAGATTCCTTATCATCTTTGTTGCTCTTTGCATTTTTTCTAGAGCCTCAATCTTTTTTTTTTTTTTTTTTTTGAGTCATGGCGACCAGAACTATATGCTGTATTCCACATGTGACCTCAGTAATGTGGTAAAAAGTGGTATGATCACTTCTTGTGATCCTGATAATGTCCTTCTTTTGATGTACCCTGGGATTGCATTGGCTTTTTTGGCAGCTTGCAGCACACCACTTGCTCATACTTAAGTGGTAGTTCACCAGGATACCTAGATCCCTCTCACAGTTCCTACCGTTGACTTCCTATTCTATACCTAGGCATTTGGTTTTTCCTGCCCAAGGGCAGGACCTTACTTTTCTCACCATCAAACTTCATCTGCTTGGATAGGGCCTAATGATCAAAGTCTGTCAAGACCCATCTGTATCTTAAGTCTATCTTCCAATGTATTAGCAATTCCCCCCTCAGCTTGGTGTCATCCATAAATTTGATGAGTTCCCCCTTTTCCTTTGTCAAGTAGGAAAAGACCCCGAAGAGTCATTGCAAGTAATTGGAAACCAGAAATGGGAAACCCAGTTGCCTGTCCCATGTTCTGGATTAGAATTTCCATAATTACCTCCCATGGTCATACTGTCTAGGACTTATGGATAGGTATTCCTTGCCATACAACTGTTCATTTATTGACAGTTTAAAGTTACAAGGGTGCTGGAAAAGGTAACTTATTACTGTTTTTCACACTTTCGACTATTGCAGCATTCCAATGGTGACATGATCCAATTTTGGATGCTTAGCAACTGGTACATATTTATGATGGTTGCAGTGTCCAGGGGTCATATGATCACCTTTTGTGACCTTCTGACAAGCAAAGTCAATAGAAAAGTCAAATTCACTTAACAACCATGTTACTAAGTTAACTGCAGTGATTCACTTAACAAATGTAGGAAGAAAGATCATAAAATGTGGCAAAGCTAACTTAACAAATGTCTCACTTAGCCAAAGAAATTTTGGGCACAACTGTGGTCATACATTGGGGACTAACTGCATTTAGAGGCATAAAGCAGCTGTTTAACTCTGTAAGTTAAATCTGTCTAAAGTATGTACCTGAACAGCAGTGACTGAATTTATAACATTTATTACATTTTTATTCTATGAGTGGTGTGGTGGCTCTCACGTCACAATCAGGAGGTTGTGAGTTTGATCCTAAGTAGAGGTAGATATTTCTCTCTCTGGGCATGATGAGAATATATCTGCTGACTATAACTCCACATTGGTGACAAGAAGGGCATCCGGACAGTAAACACTGAGCTCCATTCAATTGCCCAGACTCCACCTCGCAAGGGTGTCAGGGTTCAAAAGATCACCCTAATTAAATCATCAGCCTCGAGCCAAGCTTCAAAAGAATCCAAAATATTTATTCGGAGCAACATGTCTGGCATTAACCTGTATGAAACCAACTCTGACACATGTAATTTACTATCACCTATGACCTTGTTTCCTCCTACCACCCTGGGTGTGTCATAAATCAGATTCTCCAATGAAATATGTTCATGGGCTGGGTGTCATCAATCACACTCTCCAATGAAGGATTTTCATGGGCAGAAGATCCAGTATCCTAGGCTACAATCTTTATAAGTGAAGCGTGGAATGTGCTTCTGGTTTTAATTGCCATACAGCTCTTTCAGGTTCCCCCCCCCCCGCTTCTTATGGCAACTCAGAAAGGGGCATAGGAATGCTTTACGAGTTGACAATGGGATTATGGGGTCATTTAATGAAGATGATGATTGCATTTTTATTCTATCTCTTGAATAAGAGTTTAAGAGTGAGAGTGGTTTGTTGTGGAGGGGGAAAATACAAAACTTGCAAAGGGCTATTTTAGAACTTGAGTAGAAGAGTAGTCTCTGGGTTCTATGAAGTATACTCTCTGAGTAGAGAATAATGAAGGCATGTAGATAAAATTAGTTTCGATCTTCCCTAAAGTTTAGTACCAAAGATCTACTGCCTTAAGAGTAGATTTTTGGTACAGGAGTAGATCTCAGGAGATAAACATTTTTCTAAACATCTTCAAGAGGGATAAGAATTGTTTTTACTGGCAAAGAAAGGAGGGTGCAAGAACTGGAGATTTTCTTTTTTCCAGGTTTGAAAAATGGATTGGAACTTAATAAAAATAGATGGTGTCAAATCTATCATCAACCCTGCAGGGCATCAGCTCATAATGTACCTTAGAGTCTTTGGAGCTATTTATATAAAGTTCAGCATTTCAAATGGCGGTGAGATTTGCCAAAAAGGCAAATTACTCAGTGGCATTTCACATACGCAAAAAAATAGAGTTTTCAACACAAGCATTTATAATTGTCTCACAAAGGGGCAAAACTTAACATTATTATTGTGGTTTGTCACACAGTCATCCAGATGTTCAGACTGGGTTTGGCATTTTTTAAATATACCTATCAAGTCCTTCTCAAGGACCTGGGATCGGCAGATGTGGATGTTTGATAGCATTGAAGATATGGTTGCAGGATATAAGCTGTTCTGAATGAAGCTGCCTTTTGCAATTGACTGATGGTAAATTTGTCAACACTGGGGGTGTCTAAGTGATGTTCCAGATGTTTGGGGATTGCACCCAAGGTGCCTATTACTGTTGGTACTGTCTTTGCTTTTTTGTCACAGTGGTTCTATTTCTATTTGCAGGTCTTTGTATTTTAGAATATAGAATAATAGAGTTGGAAGGGATCTCTTCTAGTCCAACTATCATCTTATCTTTATCTTTATTATCTTTTTGTCTCTACCTGTGTCTCTAGATACTGCCACATCCACTAGCCAGACATTTTTTGTCTTTCTCATCAACAGTTGTTGAGTTTTATTATAATTATCATTATCATCTGAATCAACTGCAATCATGGGATGGACTGGGGTTGTTTTTCTGTTTTGTTTTTCTTTGTATCTTCTCTGCTTGAGCTTTTTATATTATATGGAATATTAATGTTTCAGTTTTGGCACTTCCTTGTTTTTCATTCTTATTAATATCCCAAAATTGGTTTTTCCCAGTTTTATGAAATGTCTGCCAGCTGAGTTGAATGAGCTTAGGATGCTGACCAAAAAAGGGATCACTTCTTCATTAGTAATATGATCAAAATAGCTAATCTTTATGATCAAGCAAATGGAATTTAAGTTTCAGTGATATAGATAGCAGTCCTCAAACTTTCCAGCTTTCCGGGGAGGGGGGCATGTGAGTGGCATGTGCACACGTGCACATACAGCTCCATTTGTGCAAGTGGTGTGTGCATGCCTTCCCTACACACAAATTGACCTTCACACTTGAGTGGAGGGTGCTTACCCTTGTATGAAAAGTTCTGCTTGAACAAGTGACAGGCACTAGCCGGTTTCAAACAGACTTCAGCCTGGTAGTGGGCCATGGCCTGGGGATTGGGGACCCCTGTTATTGATGACAAGGACTAGATATGGTTTTCCTGGGGAAGCAGTGGATATTGAAGACAACTAGAACAACTTTAGAAATACCATTGTAGACTGTGCCAGAAATACTGGAAGAAGATAAGGACATTGGAAAGAATCATAAATGCAAGACAGATCATGGAAGCTGATTGATGAAAGGAAAGTTATAAAACATAAATGTATCCATTTCTTAAAGGCCATGTCACACTGGCCAACGGATGCAAAAAGGAGACAACGGACGAGCAAAATGTTCCATCCGTTGTTATCCGCTCTCAAAAGGGGCAAAAATTTGCATAACCGGAGCGGATATCATGGACGCAGGGCGGATGCAAAGCGGATGTGGAATGGAAGCCCAGCGGATGGGAGCAGATGGCGCATCCGCTGGGCTTCCGGGGGGCCTCTGCAAAGTGGACGTGGAACGGAAAGAGCGGATGCAGACCGGACGCCGAACGGATGAAGCGGATGCACAGCGGATGCACAGCGGAAGCCTAATGGATGCCTGGCGTTAATTGCGCATGCGGGGAGGATGCATTGCGTAAGCCCCCCGGATATAAAGGGAAGCAGCTCGCACGTGGCCAGCATTCTGAGGAAAGATCTGTTGCTGGACACTTCGAGTTCCTTGCCTACCCTGCCTGCATGCCTGCCTGCCAGCCTTGCTGCCAGCCTGCCTTCCAGCCAGCCTTGGTGCCTGCCTGCCTTCCTGCCAGGCTTCCTGCCAGGCTTCCTGCCAGCCTACCTGCAAGGCTTCCTGCCAGCCTTCCTGCCAGCCTACCTGCCAGCCTTCCTGCCAGCCTACCTGCCAGCCTTCCTGCCAGCCTTCGTGCCTGCCAGCCTCCCTGCCAGCCAGCAACCCCACAACCATGGGGAGGAAGCGAAAGCAGCCTGCAGCCATCCCTGGCAAGAGGGACAGGGTCAACCTCCCGGCCCCTGCCCCTGACTCTGCTTCTGCTGGGGCTTCTGCTGAAGCTGCTCCTGGGGTTGGTGCTTCTGCTCGTGGTTACTCTGTTGAAGCTGCTCCTGGTCCTGCTTGTCCTGCTCATGCTCCTGGACTTGCTCGTCCTGCTTGTGCTCCTGGACTTGCTGGCCCTGCTGGTGCTTACTCTACTGCTGCTGATCCTGGTCCTGCTCGTCCTGCTGCTGCTGATCTTGCTGTTGCTGCCGCTGCTGCTGCTGATGATGATGATCCTGCTGGTGAGGATGATGATGATGATGATGATGATCCTGCTGCTGCTGCTGCTGCTGGTGTGGAGGAGCAGCCCCTACTATCTGGGAGCCCCTCTGATGAGGGCCCATCTGGTCCTGCCAAAGGGAGGAAGAGGCGTGCACGACAACAGGAGAGGAGGCAATACTTTATTGAGGAGGCGCACGAGGATGAGGTGCTGGAGTGGCTGAGAGAGAACGACTATCTGTGGCGGAAGGGAAACCGGCTGTACAGGGACACCAAAAAGAAGCAGGCTGGTTGGAGAGAGAGGGCAGAGAGTATGGGTTACACTTCAGAGGTGCTCCTCGGATGGTGGAAACATATGCACACCTGGTACGGGAAGCTGCACCGAAAGAAATCTGGCCAGGCCACTGTGAAGCTGACAGACAGAGAGACCTACATCATGGCCAGGTGCAGCTTCCTGGAGGGTGAGGTCCGCCACCGAGGAGCACCAGCAGCCCCTCTCATTACCCTCTCTCTCAGGCAGCCTGCTGACAGCCAGTCCTCTTCGGGCCGAGAGTCAGTCCCTGTCTCCAGGCAGGTTTCTGTGGAGCGTTCCATGGCGGAGAACCCGCGGACAAGTGTGGTAAGCATGGTGGAGTGTGTAGAGGACTCCCTGGTGCGGTGGGAGAAAGGAGACATCGAGTCCACCGCAGTCCTAGCCACATCCACCCCCCCCAGCTCCGCCTCCGCAGAAAGGCTGAGAGCCGGACAACAGGAGGGGCAGAGCCACACTGTCCTGCTGGAGATCAGGGACACCATCCGCACCAGTATAGATCTCCTCTCTCAGCTGGTACACACTGACTCCTCCTCCTCCAACCGCAAGCCCTTCCTCACCTATGTCAACCAGACCAAGGAAATCAAGGAAATGGCGGATCCACAGTACCAGCTGGTGAAGGACCGGATCACGGAGCTGCTTCACAACCCTCCAAATCCAGAGGAACCTGCTACCACCCAGTCCAGGTCTGCTCCTCCACCCCAGGTGATGTCCCTCCCATTCCAAGGCTTCCCACAGGCCCTCTCCTACCAGGGCTACGGCTACCAGGAGGTTCAGCAGCACAGGCAGCAGCCCTTCCCAGTGCAGGCACAGAGTCATCGGGCGACACCGTTGCCACCGGTTCCACTGATGCCATCCACACAATGATGCCACCCACGCCAATGATGCCACCCACGCCAATGATGCCACCCACGACAGTCCTCACCCAGCTGCAGAGCAGACAGCCCCACTACACTGCTCCTTCCTCCACACAGCCAAGCCCGGCCTCAGTACATCTCTCATCAGTACTGGGGCTGACACCCCATGGCATGGAGGAAGGACCTCTCAGCATCACGGGGCTGAGCCAGCTGTCCGACACCTTCCTCAACACACCGTCCCCTGTTGTCCTCTCAGGGCCAGGCACTCCAGCACCACCCACCACCACAGCACCTGGACCCTTCACCCCTGAGACTGGGCACACCTCCAAGTGACCGAGAAGAGTGCCAAAGACTGGGTAGCTGGCTACCTGTGGACACTTGACTTGGGTCATTTTTTTTTACAGTTTGTTGTTCAATAAAGTTTATCTTTGATTCACACACTTGCTTCATTTCTTTTTTTCAATAAAGTCTTGGTGGAAACTTTTAGAAATGGTTCAAGCCTTTGCATGCTTGTGGGATGGGTAAGGATAGCAGTGGGATGGGCAGGGATACCTGTGGGATGGGTGATAGCTGTGGGATGGGCAGGGATACCTTTGGGATGGGTTAAGATAGCTGTGGGATGGGCAGGGATACCTTTGGGATGGGTTAAGATAGCTGTGGGATGGGCAGGGATACCTTTGGGATGGGTTAAGATAGCTGTGGGATGGGCAGGGATACCTGTGGAATGTGTAATAGCTGTGGGATAGATAAACCTCCAGTGCAAGCATAGTGGGACTGTATGGTCCACCCTCCCAGGTGCCACACCTATGGCCCTTTATTATCAATAATAATGTAATCAATCATCCACACATGTCAACACAAACACAACTCTTTATTAAATGCCCTGTTCATTGTAGGGCCACCCAACACAAATGGCCCAATCTCATGAGTGTGATGAGACAGGCTGAAGGAAGCATCCATTAAGCATCTACCATCCTGTCTTGCCACTCCACTGCTCCAGCTGGGGAGTTGCACCAGTGTTTCAGGAGGTTGCGCTGCTTCTTCCCTTCCCGTGAGGCTCTGTTGGGGCCTTGCACATCCTCAGTGTCGATCAGGTTTCACCCTTGCCTCCATTCCCCAGGCTCCATGTCCCCATTGCCTTGTTGACAGTCCACAAGCCTGTTCTGCAAGACTGGGTAGCGGGTGCGCATGAGATTGTGCAGGATGCAGCAAGCTTCCACGATCCTCCTCACGGTCTCTGGGCGATGCTGCATGGTGGTGAGAAGTACCTGGAACCTGTTGGCCAGGATGCCAAAGGCGTTCTCCACCACTCACCTTGCCCTGGGCAGCCTGTAGTTGAAGATCCTCTCTTCACGGGTGAGGATTCTGGAGGTGTAGGGCTTCATGAGGTAGATTCTGAGGGAGAAGGCGTCATCCCCCATGATGAAGTAGAGCACATCTTGTGTGTCGTTGGGCAGAGGGTCTGGATCTTGGAAGCCTACGATGAGGTTGCGTTCCAGCCCCTCCTTGAGGTGACTGGCGTTGTATACCTGGGCATCTGAAGATGAGCCGTAGCCTGAAGCATCGATGTACATAAGAAGAAGCCCTTGTAGTTGAAATAAGTGGACCCCGACTTGGCTGGCGCTTTGCAGGCCACGTGCTTGCCATCTATGGCTCCAACAGTGTGTGGGAAGTTCCACCTCTGATACCACTGGTCTGCAACTTTCTTCCATCCTTCTTCAGTGGAGGGGCACTGGAGGAGCTCCTCCTTGTATTCTTCGATGATGGCCTGCACCACTTCTCTGACCACAATGCTGATGGTGTTGTGTGGCACCCTCCAGCCGTACTGCATGCTTTTGTCGGTGGTCCCTGAGGCCAGGTGGCGCAGAGTGAGTGCCACCTTGAGCCCAGGTTCCAGGCTGGGCCGGAAGTTTGGTGTTTGCCTTGGTCAACCTGGGTGTCAGCCGCTGCACAACTTCGTCAAACATGGCTGGAGACATCCTCATGAAATTCTGGAAGGCATGAGTGTCTTCGTTCCTGAGCTCCACCATCAGCTTGTTGTACAGTCCGTACTCTGCTCTTCATTGTCCAGTCCGTACTCTGTGATCCATCTTCGTACCCAGATGCTTCTTGGCCGCCTCTTTTTCTTCCCATAGTAGAGTTCACAGAACCTGTAGATGGCTTCGTACTGTTGCAGACGGATGGTGGCTGCCAAAAGGACTGTGGTACGATCCACGGTGGACATGACTGGATACTGTGGAAAAGGAAGAGTCAGATGAAGGCTGCAGAGGTCTGCTCAGTTGGGTTGCTGGTCTGAAAGTGAGTTGCAGACGAGTTGCTCCCCATTTATATCGGCAGTGAAAGTGTCCCTTTGCATCCTCTAGGCATCCTTAATATCCGAGATAGATCCCCTCTGCGAACGTTTTTTCCGTTTTAAACGCTTTGTTTCCGTGCTGCATCCATTCTGCATCTGTTCTGCATCCGTTCCGCATCCATTCCGCTTCCTCCCTGCGTCCGGGCGGATGCGAGTTACGCGGATGCGTAGCGGATGCATAGCGGATATAACGGATGCATAGCAGATGCGTAGCGGATGCGTAGCGGATGCGTAGCGGATGCGGAACGGACAAACTGGATACATTTTCTGCGCAAAAGTTTTGGGCAGCCCAAAACTTTTGGAGTGGATGAAACGTCAATAAACGGATGCTGGACGGATAGAGAGGAAGCAAAACGGAGGCAGTGAGTACATCGCATTTTGCAACGGATGGCAAGCTTTTTTGTCCATTTTACATCCTCTTTGCATCCATTGGTTCAGTGTGACATGGGCTTAATTATAAATATACAAGTAGTTGATGAACTGCATTGCCAGATTCATATAATTGGAAATTGCAAATGTTGAGTTTTGGGTTGAAACCTCCATATGAAAGAAGAATTCTCTCCATTCCCAACTACTATTGAGAAAAGACATGGGATAGCCATATTTTTATTTGATAGAGAGGTTGTAACTAGAATGAAGAATCAGAAGGAATCAAGGACATTTCCTGATTTTGTGTGACTGGAAATGCCTTCCATTGTACAAGACAAATTAGATCTCAGCCACTGTAATAAAAAGTGAAGCAAAACTATTGAGACAAGAGAAAGGATGGAGAATACACAATAGAGAAACAATAAATAGGAGAGACAATAGCAGAGAAAACATTCTGCCTTTCTAATTGACAGATGAGGAACACCAAGGCAGACACAGACATAATTGCATAATGTCAACCATGGCAGTATTTCCCCACTCAAACGTAGCATAATCTCAGTACATTTTTGAGAGACAAAAATCCTTGGCGTTTTACTGCAAATCATCCAAATTATATGTGAATGGTTCAAATTTGGCAATTCCCTATCTAGACTTTGGGGAAATAATAGAATAGAATAGAATTCTTCATTGACCAAGTGTGATTGGACACATAAGGAATTTGTCGAGGTGCAAATGCTCTCAGTGTCCATAAAAGAAAAGATACATTCATCAAGAGTCAAGAATCATAAGGTACAACACTTAATAATAGTCAGAGGGTACAATAAGCAATCAAATCATATTAGAAAACAGTCAATATAGTGGTACAAGCGACAAGGCTACAGTCATACAGTCACAAGTGAGAGGGGATGGGTGATAAGGAGTTATGAGAAGATTAATAGTAATATTAATGCAGACTTTGTAAATGGTTGAACAGGGTTGAGGGAATTATTTGTTTAGCAGAGTGATGGCTTTCAGGAAAAAAACTGCCTTTTGTGTCTAGTTGTTCTGGTGTGCAATGCCCTATAGCATCGTTTTGAGGGAAGGAGTTGAAACAGTTTATGTCCAGGGTGTGAGGGGTCTGCAGATATTTTCACAGCCCTCTTTTTGACTCATGCAGTATACAGGTCCTCAATGGAAGGCAGGTTGGTAGCAATTGTTTTTTCCTGCAGTCCTAATTACTCTCTGGAGTCTGTGCCTGTCTTGTTGAGTTGCAGAATAGAGGCACAATGGCTGACTTAATAATAGGAGTATCATGAAGAAAAGAATTATATCCTTAAGACAGTTTTCTTCCTCCTCCTCCTCCCCTCCTCCTCCTCCTCCTCCTCCTCCTCCTCCTCCTCCTCCTCCTCCATTCTAGGTTGGTTCTCTCTCTGATTAGTTTCCATCCTTTGCTTCTTGTTCTGCCCTCCGTTTTTTTTCAGGTGCTTCAGGTAAGAATCCATAAATGGTGTTACTTTTTTTTGTGGATTATTAACCTTCCTAAGGTTGCCAGATTTGTTGTCAGGCTTTCTGAAATGCTACACCTGGCATGGAGAATGACAGCTTACATTGCCCTCTCTGCCTCCACGTTTTTGATGGATGGTGTTTGAATGCGGAAAGTGCCAATGTTCTCCTGGACAGTGTTGCTGAATTATTCAGCAATGCTTCATTATCTGCTTTTTGCTCACTTCGAAGGATGGGGGCAGGGAGGGGTTTTTGTTTCTCAGCAGGGCCAGTGGCTGCAACAATTTCAAGCTGAGCAATTTCTGATCATGCACCTGAAAGGATAAAACTTCCAAAGGTTCTTCAGGCTGAAACCACCTGCCAGCTAGACTAGATCAAAAACAGATCAATTTATTAAGCATGTATGGAGCTTTTGGGAAGTAGCCAAACATTATCAAAAATGTAAAAATACAATAAAATCCAGAGGCGTATGCAGTGGGGCTCCTCTCAGACCGCTACTTACTCGTCTGCCTCAATGAATGGGTTGGTTTTTCAGATTAAAAATAAATAGATGGTAATAGGGATCTAGTTCAGCTTTGTTTTCTAACAGTATGTTGTCCAGGTTCAACCTAGAACCCTCTGGAAGTTAACTTTACTCCAGTAATTTGTCTTGGAAGTCTGTCCAGATCTGGAATAGAAAAATAATTCGGATTGATAAGATGGCCTGCCAGGATAAGGGTTCTGCAAAGCTGGCAACTTTAAGACTTGTGAACTTCAACTCCCAGAGTTCTTCAGCAAGCCATGCTGGCTGGGGAATCCTGGAAGTTGAAGTCCATTAAGTCTTAAAGTTGCCAGGTTTGGAGACCCCTATCCTGGAGATACGTAGTAGAGGTCAAACAATATCCTTCCTGATCTCCCTCCTGGAAAAGCAGTGCTTCTCACCCACCATGTTGTCATCCATCCTCATCCTCCTACTCATCATAAAGCAATGGAATGGGACCAACATTGTCCTTGCAACTGTTTTATCAGAGTGCTTACAAACATGTTTCCAAAATGGAAAACATTTAGAATTTGCATTTTGTTCACTTTTTAATTGGTTTAGTGTCTTGAAGTTGGTTTTGACTCCTGAATTGCCTGGACAGGTCCCTGCAGTTTGCTTGGCAAGATTTCATAAGTCGTTTGCCATTGCCTCCTTGCTAGGGCTGAGAGAGAAAAACTGGCCCAAGGTCATCTGGGTGGCTTTGTGCCTAAGGCAGTACTCGAACTCCCAGTCTCCTGGTTTCTAGCCCAGTGCTTTAACAGGTTTTCTTCACTTTAAAGCTAAAGGTTTCCCCTGTCCAGTCATTTCCAAATTTAGGGGGCAGTGCTCATCTCTGTTTCTTAGGTGAAGGAGTCAGTGTTGTCCGAAGACACTTTCATAGTCATATGGCCAGCATGACTATATGCCAAGACATGTGGAACCTTCTGACTGAAGTGGTACCTATTTATCTACTTGCATTTTCATGCTTTTGAATTGCGAGGTGGGCAGGAACTGAAACAAACAAAATATTGTGATATTTATGTAGTTATGTAGAAACCAAAATGTCTTTATAAATTTCAATTACAATGTTTGGAAATGGAAAATGGAAAAAAATGACACACTCAGTGAGGCAAAGAACGTCAGTTCACCCCTTCACACAGCACTTGAGCCTTGAACCCTGGGCTGTCCATTGAGCCATCGTGCCTTCTTCTGCAGTTTAAACTCTTTTAAATTCTTCCGGACCCCAGACAGTATTAATTTCCTAATTTTGTAACATCTTCACCTTGCTAGCTCCTTTATGGCTGAACTGTTTATCTGTGGTGAACTGCTTTCCTTTGGTGCTTCCAAGGCCTAACAGTAAATTAATTATTTTGATGAAGTGATTTATTTTGCTGAAATCTACTTGTGCAGCTAAATGAAGGCCACTGTATTGTTCTCCTGTGACTTTTGGGGACAGTCTTGGTAATGTTGCAAAAGTCGGCGACTGAGATTTCTTCCCTGTTAGAGAAGATACACAGTAATTTCATTTTTGGGGGGAGGTGGAACAAAGGAAGAAAATGATTTTCAGCAATGGGTGGGACCAAAAAGGCCCTGAGCCAGCAAACAAGCAATGTTTGACTATTTTGACTATCTTTTATTCCAGAATAAAATAAGTATTTATTTATATCTTTGTTTCCTTTGTAATAAAATCTGTTTTCACTTCCTCCCTACCTAGAAATAAACTAGATGGTCTTGTAGATGGACCGCATTGTTAGTTTTCAGGCTTTTGAATGCAAACCAATGGTGAGTCCTAAAAAAGGGGCTCCTTCCAGCATACTAAATAAGGCTTCTGACCTCATTTAGCATCAGCCTCTTTCTCCTTCTGCTCTTCGGGTTCCAAAACAAAAACACCCAAACAGCAATGTCCATTCCAAATATCAAAGCTGTTCTTCTTTGCTGAGAGAGCAGCAATCACTGTCTGCAGGTAGAAAAAGTTGGCAGGAGCAAGTGCATCCTATTTATATATTTAACAGAATAACAGTGTTGGAAGGGACATTAGAGGTCTTCTAATCCAACCTCTTGCTTAGGAAGGAAACTCTATACCAGGGGCTGCCTACCTTTTGGACCTCAGGCACCACCAAACTCATAATTTTAAATGCCGCAGACCAGAGACCCTGGGAAAATCCCAAAAAAGTCTGCAGGAAAACCCCCCACCCCGTTTTCCTATCAATCAATTGTTCTTTATTTGGGATCACAGGATACCATCTCCAGCTCAGGGAAAGAGAGAGATAGAGAGAGAGAGAGACTTTTGGCTTCATACAAGGAAAGCAGCAGAAGCAGCAGAAGTCTTTCTCTCTCTCCTCCAAACTCCACCAGAAATGAGTCTTTGCCAGCTCAGCCTCTTGGAGTAGGATGTCTTGCAGGGTCCCAAAGACTCATTTCTGATGGAGTTTGGGAGAGACAGAGAAAGACTTTTGCTGCTTTCCTTGTGTGAGGTGGAAAAAAGCAGCCCAGTGGCCAGGTGTGGGGCACATGGGGCAAGTTCCCCCCCTCTGTCCTTCGCCCCCTCCCCTCACTACCTTGTGTTGTTCGCAATGCAAACGATGCAAGACTTGTGTTCCCGCGTGCCATGTCGGTGATGCAGCCTTGTGTTCCTGTGCAGCCTGGATTAATTGTTTTGGGGGGGACATTTCTCTGCAGACCACCAACATTTTCTCGTGGACCACCAGTGGTCCCTGGCCCACTGATTGGCAACTCCTACTCTATACAATTTCAAAATAATGGCTGTCCAATTTCTTCTTTAAAACTTCCAGTGCTGGAGCACCCACAACTTTTGGAGGTAAGCTGTTCCACTGATTGATTGTTCTCACTATCAGGAACTTTCTTCTTAATTCCAGGTTGCTTCTCTGCTTGGTTAGTTTCCATCCATTGCTTCTTGTCCTGCCTTCAGGAGCTTTGGAGAATAGGTTGACTCCCTCTTCTTTATGGTGAGCCCTTAGATATTGGAATTTCTTTTCAAAAGCAGAGCATCGTATTTAGAGAGACAGTATTTCTTTTCAAAAGCAAACTTACTTGCTTGCTGGTTTTTAAGAAGTGTTTCCTTTGGCATTCAAGATAAACAGTTCAAAAGGAAAAAAACAGAGGGGACGTCTCTTAATTGTTATGGGCCCAGCATTGATGCTTTCTCCTCATTCATCTTCTTTTAAAACACCGACTGCATAAAAATAGCATCCTGGATTAATCTGAGCCTCTTGGCTTACATGTGTAATGTTGGAGATGTAGAAGCTTATAGATCTAGTCCATTTCCTTCATATGAGCCTCTTATCTTGCAAGGCAATGCCCAACTATCAGGTGTAGATTCTTGATTCACTAGAAGACCAGGTGGTAACAACATGGCAATATTATTACAGAATTACTAGGTAAAGCTCATCCCTGGGTCTTCTCACTGTCAGTTCTAGGGTTTTCAGTGCTACTGGTTTTGGAAATCTCAGATGCATTTGTCAGAGCATCTGACATGTTCATCAAAAAGCTGAGATGAGTGTTGTACCATTGGTATGCAAGCTCTCTGCGGTGGAATGTAGTCTGGATTCCGAGGAGGGAGAGGCTGTATTCCAGAGGAGCAAGAGCAAAGTTTAGATAGTTTAGTTGAGAGGAAGAGGGTCAGGGCAGCTCTTCCCTAAAAGTTCTCAGAGTATATGCAAAATACTTACTTTAGCAAGATTTCTGTTGATAGGTGAGGAACAATAGAAGCAACTCAGTGTGTTTTTCTTGGTTTCTGGAGCCTGATACTATCTTCTTCTTATATGCGTGCACAATATCACAACACACATCAATGCAGAAGGAACTTCTAGCTTGATTGTGAAATTCTACAATGCCGCACCTCCAATTTCTCTGCCTGATGTCAAGAAATAGGAATGGGATGTTCTATTTTCCAATATTTTTTATATTTTGTGAAATATAATATGGCCCTCTTTCTTGCCTCTGGATCAGATTCTTCTGAGAATCTTTACAGATGACTGAAGGATTCCCATCCTACATTATATCTTTCTTCTGTGCTACCCCGTATTTCTATATTTTTGGAAATGGAAACATTTTAAAGTGTTTTCTTTATTTGTATTTCTATATTTTTGGAAATGGAAACATTTTAAACTGTTTTCTTTTTAAATTAAAAACAAAAAATGAAAAGAAAACCTCTTTTGTGATGCTTTGGACTTCGTGTTACCTCTTGGGTCAAAATATTGTAGAAAAATATAGATTAAAGTCTCTGGAAAGCCATTATTATTTTGAAGGATGACTCACAGCACCAAACATACAGTTGTGAGCTTTTTTTTTAGTTCACGCATTAGAATAATTATCAATGGTTTCTATGATTGGAAGATTTTTTTTTACGCATAGGTATTGTAAGAAACCAGGTTAGTCTATCACAGCAAAAATTTATCCAAGGTCCGGTAGCACTTTTTCCAACCAATGAATTTGATGTAAAGACATATGTTTTCATGACTTGCAGCTCACAAATTTGTTAGTCAGAAAAGACTCCTGTGTTTTACACTTAGGTTAAGAACTGTCCAAATTCCATTTAAAAAGTTCTTTCTAATATTTATTTGGAATCTGTCTTCTGTTATCCAAATTCTGCACTGTCTTGATAGAGAGTGAGAGCTTCTCTCTTGGGGTCAGTGTGCTTAAACATCTTCATACATTACCCAGGTAAGGGGATTGAAGGAGCAGTCATAAAATCTGCAGGTGACACAAAGTTGGAGGGAATCGTTGACACTTTGGAAGTTAGACTCAAGATTCAGAAGGATCTCAATAGACTTGAGCATTGGATCCTATCCAACAAGATGTTCAATGGTGAGAAAAGTAAAGTCCTGCATTTGTTTCTGAAAGTAAGTCATTCCACTGATTAATTGTTCTCACTGTCATGAAATTCCTCCTTATTTCTAGATTGCTTTTCTCCTTGATTAGTTTTCCATCTGTTGCTTCTTGTTCCGCCTTCAGCTGGTTTGGAGAATAGGTTGGCCCCCTCTTCTTTGTGACAGCCATTCAAATATTGGAAGAGTGTCATCATGTCTTCTTGCCCTGTTGGAAGAAATATCCTTCTGGGTTCAGTTCCAAGTGGAGGAAAAGACACTGGAAACATGGAGGCTGTTAGGAAAGATGGTTTAATGATGGACAGCACCACATGGCTTGGAGCTCCAAAGTGAAAAGGATGATCACATGCTTCAAGGTGAAAAGAGAAGATCAAGAAAGGAGGCCAAGATCCTGAAACACCCTTATATAACCTCTGTTGGGCCTCACCTTAGTGTTTCCTGTTCCTGTGCAAGAAATGTATCCCTTTGGCTATCAGACTCTCAGGGGCAGGGGTCTTAGCTAACTTTGTAGGTTTTGCCTGGACCACATGGCTTCACCTGAGTGTTGGCTGATGCAATCTTCCCAGGCCAGGTGGTGAGATGGGTAGAGGGCTTTGTGATGTAGAATACTCTGGCCTAAGCCTTAATGGCCCATTAGCAAATGTGGGGAGGCTTTCTGCCTCTCTGAATTTCTACTTTACTCTTTTTAGGGGAAACATTCTGCCTTTTTAATATTTCCCAGGATATTTCATTTTTCTAGGAGAGGGGTGGGTGCTAACTTCCATAACTTTCACAATCCCATTAGAGATGATACTATGGTCTCAAGTACAGTTTGATGGACCTGGTGAGTGGCTGGGTGGAAGAGACTATTTAGCTTGAACATTACTCATCAATATCTCAGATAATTAACAGGAGCCCATTTTGAGAGTTGATGACCTATTTCCACCCCCTTTCTTCTAATCATAAACTAGCTGGGCATAATGGGCCAAAACATATCATCTTGAAATATAGACCTATTTCAACATTTTGCTCAAAGGCACATTTTCTAATTTCCATTTCCACCCTGCAACTCCTTTCCAACAGTCCTAAGGGTGTGATTTAATATCACAGGGACTTTACAGGTGAGGAGAAAATTGCAGGCTCAGATTCACGGTGCTCATGAACAAAAGCTTACAAAGGAAACAATTAAGCATTGTTAATGAAGTGTAATTTGTTTATGACCCAGACAGATGACAGGTTTAGAATGCGTAGAAGGGATGCACTTTTCTTTTTTTCTCTCCTGCAGGAAAATATCTCATGGAGGAATCAATTATCAACATCAAGATGAGGATGATCAGCCCTTCAAAGTAGGCCAGGATAAGAATCAGACCCTACAAGGATTCCAAAATGCTACTTTGTTGTTCTAAAATATATTAACCAAATCTTGAAAGCCTTTGCAAAGACTCTTTGAATAGAATGAATGAGCTAGAAGGGACCTTGGAGATCTACTAGTCCAACCCCCTGTTGAAGCAGGAGAACCTATACCATTTCAGATAGGTCACTGTCCAGTCTCTTCTTCTTTTTTTAAGTTTTATTGTTTTTAAGACAAACATAAACAAACACAATATAAAAACATAAACCATCTTCCATATATGTGCATAAGGTGTGTCGGTTGGTTTACAAATTGTTTTGCGCTCCCACTTCGTCGTCTTCAATTATAGTTACATTGTATATGTTCTCATATTGTCAAATATTCCTAAATACATTAATATCATTGTTAATCAATCATTTGACTATATTATTATTCATTCATGTTTTACAAGATAATCCATATTTTACTTAATTTGTTTTATGACAGTTCATATTATCATCTCAAACCTATCCTATAATCATTTTGTAGATATAATAAAAATTACATCTTTATATATTCATTATGTTCTAAAAATCTACATATTTCATTACCATGTTTTATTGTCTAACCATTGAGAGAATAGATCCCAAATTTTATAAAATTGTTTATCTTTGTGTTCTCTGATTTCAAATGTCATTCTACTCATTTCAGCACATTCCAATATTTTCTAAATAACTTCCTCCTGTGTTTGTAATTTCTCATTTTTCCAGTTTTTAGCAAATACAATCCTAGCCGCTGTTAATACATTTATAATCAAATATTTCAATTCTTTACGATATATTTCAGGTAAAATTCCCAATAAAAATATCTCTGGTTTCAAGTTTATATGCTTTTTTGTCATTTTTCCCCCCATGTGTGGATTTTAGTCCAATATTTTTTAGCATCCGCACAAGTCCGCACACATATGGTAATATGAGCCAGGTACCTGATGACATTTCCAACATTTTTCAGATTTGTTCTTGAACATCCTTGCTATTCTTGTTGGGGGGAAATGCCACCTGTAAAACATCTTATACAAATATTCTTTATATGCTGTTGATGTTGTCATTTTATAATTTTGAGACCACAATTTTTGCCATTTCTCTAGATCAATCCCATATCCAAAATTCTTCCCCCAAGCAATCATAGTTTCTTTGACTCGTTCTTCTTCTAGTTTAATTTCTAATAAATATCCATACAGTTTTTTAATCACCTTTTCATTAGACCTGTCAAAATCTTATCTAAATCAATCAATTTATCATAGAAACCTTCTGTTTTAGAATCTTTATTATACCTTGAATGTATTTGCGCATATGAAAACCAATTCATCTTTATACTTTGTTCGTCCAGTTTTTGCGTAGATTTAAGTTCACCCTTTTCATTGAATATTTCACCATATCTAACTGTTTGTTCCTTTTTGTATATTATAGGATATGAAAATGCTTCAATAATTAATAACCAGACTGGAATTTTCAAATAACATTGCCTTTTAGTCTTCTTCCAATTTAACCCCAGAGACTCCCGTACATAATGTCTTCTTAAATACCCCTGTGTTTTCGTAACTTTATACCATAAAAAAGCATGCCACCCCAGCAACAGATCATGTCCTTCTAATGTCAACAATCTAGCATTTCTCAATGTTATCCATTCCTTAACCCACATCAAATTTGTAGCTTGTTAGTACAACTCCAAATTAGGCAAACCAAATCCTCCTCTTATTCTAGCATCTTGCAAAAGTTTTAATTTTATTCTCGCTTTCTTACCTTGCCATATATATTTCAACACAATTTTATTTAAATCTTCAAAATAATCTTTTCCAAGCCTAATTGGAATTGTTTGGAAAAATATAAAATTCTGGGTAATATATTCATCTTGATTATTGATATTCTCCCTGTTAATGACAGTTGTAAATTTTCCCATTTCACCAAATCTAGCGCTATCTGCCGCTTAAGTTTAAAATAGTTATTCTCTTTTAGTGTACTACATCTTGCTGTCAAATGTATCCCCAAGTACTTTTTCTTATTTGTGACCTGGATTTTCAATACATCCGCCAGTTCTTCCTTTTCTCTTGATGACATATTCTTTGTCAAAATCTTTGTTTTGTCTTTATTTATTTTCAAACCAGCCACCTTTCCATATACCTCTATCTTTTCTATAAATTTTAATGCTGTTTCTAGTGGGTCTTCTAAAATGAAAACCAGATCATTGGCAAATGCTTACAATTTAAATTCTTCCTTTTTAATTTTCATCCCTTTTATGTCCTTTTCTTCTCTAATATTTCTGTTTAGCACTTCCAAGGTTAACATAAACAACAAGAGTGACAGTGGGCATCCTTGTCTTGTTCCTTTTCTTATATCAAAAGAGTCCCTTAATTCTCCCTCTATCATTACATTTGCCATTTGCTTATGATATATAGCTTCTATTGCTTGGATGAATTTTTTTACCAAAACCCATCTGTTCCAGCTGTAATAACATAAATCTCCAATTCACATTGTCAAATGCCTTCTGTGCATCTAAGAATATCAAAGCCATTTGTTTTTCAGGGTGTGCCTTGTAGTATTCCAAAGTATCCAAGATTACTCTCATATTGTCTTTAATTTGTCTCTTTGGAAGAAATCCATTTTGATCAGGGTGAATAAAATTATTTAGGTATTTTTTAAGTATTTCTGCCAATATTGAAAGAAAAATTTTATAATCTGCGTTTAGTAAAGAAATAGGTCTGTAGCTCTTGATTTGCAATGGGTCGGCCTCCTCTTTTGGGACCAGTGTAATATAAGCTTCTGACCATGATTTAGGTATCTTCTTCTTTAACATAACTTTATCCATAACTTCTATCAATGGAAGATTCAACAATTCTTGTAGTGTTTTGTAAAATTCTGCTGGATTTTGTAAAATCCATCTGGGCCTGGTGCCTTTCCATTGTTTTGCTTCTTAAGTGCTTCAGTTAACTCCATCATCATTATATTGCTTTCTAACATTATTTCAATCTCTTTAGGTATCTGGGGTAGATTCGCATTCTGTAAGTACTATTTAACTCTTTTATCGTCAATATTCTCTTGTGTGTATAGTTTCCCATAATAGTCTCGTATAATTTCCTTCTTCTCTTTACTTCCATAGCAAACGTGGCCTTGATCATCTATTAATTGCAATATTTTCCTTGATTCTTTCTCCTTTCTCAGTTTATATGCTAACTCCTTTCTCAGTTTATATGCTACCTGGTTTATTTGCATCTTCAAAATAGTTCTGTTTCGCACCTCTTCTTCTTCTCTCATGTCGCTACACTTTTCCCAGCCACTGTAGAACACTGTTGGTGTAGGTTGGTATAGCGTGGTAGAAGGATTCGCAGGTAAACAGATACCTGACAGGGGCCGCGATGTGAACGCTCCTTCTATGGCCCCCTTTCGCATCTCTGATTTTCTGCGCCAGTTCTTCTTTTTCCATTAATCCCATTTTATGTTTAATTATATCCATTTTTAACTTAATGTCCTTTTTTCTGTGGCATTTTCTGTAACTCTTTTTCAATGTCTTAGAGGATAGTCTTTTCATGGTATTTCTTTTCCTTGTATAGTCTATTATCAAGCCTCTGGCATATGCCTTCATTGTATCCCATACATTCTGCATTGATGTGTCTTCTTTTTTATTTTCTTTAAAGAAAAAAGCCAGTTCTTTCTCCATCCTCTGTATGAAGTCTTTTTCTTTTAGCATATTATTATTTAACATCCATCTAGATCTTCTTCTTTGTCCTTTCCATTTAATTATCATTGGATGATGATCTGCCCAAATACTTGTTTCAATATTTATTTCTTGAATATTGGCTAACAATTCTGTTGACATCCATATCATATCTATTCTGGACCATGATAAATGTCTGTTTAAATAGAAGGTGTATTGTTTAGTCTTAGCATTTCTTTCTCTCCATGCGTCTTTTAAATTTATTTCATCTGTCATTTTAAAAAAGGATTTAGGGAGGGTCTTTCTGTTTTGCTTTGTTGTTTTCTGTGTTGTATAGTCCAATTTATTGTCTACAATTCCATTAAAGTCTCCCATTATAATGATATTAGCGTAGCCCAGTTCAATTATTTTCATTTGTAATTTTCTATAAAATTCTTCTTGATTGCATAGATTGTGATCAGGCATTTTTTCATATTATTGTCCATTATTTCCACCATTAATAATCTCCCATCGTCATCCGTATGGATCAATTTCGCTGGGATAATATCTTTAATGTATAAAACCACTCCTCTTTTCTTGCATTGTATCAAAGAAGTAAATATTTTCCCTAACTTTAGCTGAATCAACAGTTGTTCATGTTGCTTTTTAATATGTACTTGTTGTAGGCAGATTATATCAAATTTTAATTTCTCTAATTTATAGAAAGTTTTTCTTCTTTGAACAGCTGAGTTAAGTCCGTTTATGTTAATTGTAATCAGTTTTTTTCTCTTCCATGGTAGGTTTGGCAGCTCTCGTAGATCTTGGCTCATGTTATTCCTTAACTTTCACCTTTCCACCTACTGCATCTTCTTCTTTTTCAGTCGCTATTTGGTACTGTCCAGTCTCTTCTTAAAAACATCCAGTGATGTCCCACAACGTCTGAAGGCAAGCTGTTCCACTGGTTAATTGTCCTCACTGTTAGGAAATTGCTTCCCTCTTTAATTAGTTTCTAACCATTGTTTTTTGTCCTGTCCTCTGGTGCTTTGGAGAATAATTTGACCCCCTCTTCTTTGTGGCAGCCCCTCAAATACTGGAATACTGCTATCATGTCACTCCTAATTATTCTTTTCTTTAAACTAGCCAACCCCAAATTCTGCAGCTGTTCTTCATATGTTTTAGTCTCCAGGCCTTATGAAGCCAACCTGGATAATTTTGAACTTCCTTTTCAACTTACTACTTTCTCAGGGTTAAGCAATCATTTCTCTCTCTTGCATGGGGGCCCAATGGCTCAGTGGTTAAAAATGCTGATCTTGTGAACTGGAAAGCTGACAGCCTGGGTTCAAGACTCAAACGCTGTGTGAAGGATCAAGCTCCCATTATTTGCTCCGGCTCCTGACTACATAGCAGTTCCAAACATGCAAGTAGACAAATCAGTACCACTTGAATGGGAAGGTAACTGTAGGAAAGGAAGAGCCTGAGCCTGAGGGAGGGGTCAAATGCATCATAGTCACGAATCCCTACATACCCACTAGTGATCTAAGTCCAGCTCATCTTGAATGCCTCTCTTATCTTCTGCTCATTTTCTTTAACTGCCAGTCGGCCAGATTCTTGTAGAGAGCTTAAGCCTGCAATAATTTGTACTTATTTTGAAGTGCCTGAATCTCCTGATTTCCCCAACGCTTAAAACAGTAAAAACATTCTGTGCACCTTTGGAATATAGCCATGCTGGCCACATGACCATGGAAGCATCTTCGGACAACTCTGGCTCTCTCAGCCAAGAAATGGCCGCCCCTTAGAGTCAGACATAACTGAACAGGGGACATCTTTGCCTTTATCCTTCCTCCCCTTTTATCTCCTTAAAACTTCTCAACAAATTTCCTTTGACTCAAGGTCAATTGTTGATAACTTCCAGGACACATCCATGTTATTTTATTGGTAATAATATGGAAGTGACATATATTCTTGGCTTTTTCCAATTTATTTACTTTTTTAACTTCCCAGCTTTGGATGTCTTTGTGGTATCTCATCTAAGAACTATACTATGTAGGTTAGAAGGCGCTTAGAGTTTGGAGATCAGCCAAAATTATCTGAGTGCTACCACCTGCTGTGTGATCTCCCATCTATACAGCTCATTTATATAAAGAGAAAATCTCTCTTGACTTGCCTTCAGCTCTGGATGATTTTGTAGATGCCTCCCTGCTGGTTTCTTGGCAAAAGGATGAAGGTAGCTTGCTATTTCCTTTTCAGTGCTTTCTTTTTTAAAGCTTCCCAGTCTAAGTCTAGAGCCCTGGGCTATCTTCATGGTCCACCTTCCAAGATTTAACAAACATCACTCAACTTTCTTTTCAAGATCTGTCAAGGTCTAATATGTGCTGCCACCCAATTAAGCAGAGCCATAATGCACCATTTCTCTTTTCTCAAAAAGTTTTTAGAAATGCCAGCCAATCCACAGCTTTTTTGGGGGGAAATTCTGCAAGAAATTAGAAAAGATGGCTTGGATTTGCCCATTATGAGTCAGGTTGGGAAATCAGATGGATTAGGTTCAAGTGTATTTGGCCACTCTTCCCCACTAAAATGAACTGGTGGCTCAGTGGCTAAAATGCTGAGCTTGTCGATCAGAAAGGTTGGCAGTTCAGCAGTTTGAATCCCTGGCACCGTGTAACGGAGTGAGCTCCCATTACTTGTCCCAGCTTCTGCCAACCTAGCAGTTCGAAAGCATGTAAAAAATGCAAGTAGAAAAATAGGGACCACTTTGATGGGAAGGGAACAGTGTTTAGTGCGCCTTCGGTGTTTAGTCATGCCAACCACATGACCATGGAGTCTTCGGACAGCGCTGGCTCTTTGGCTTTGTAACTGAGTTGAGCACGGACCCCTAGAGCTGGAAACGATTAGCACGTACCTTTACCTTTACCTTATATGATCTATATCAGGGGTGTCAAACTTGATTGCATTGCGTGTCATATCATGATGTTTTTTGCCTTTGTGAAGCCAGGGTGGGTATGGCCAGCATGTGATGTATCTGGCCCATGGGCCACCAGGTTGACAGGCCTGATCTCTCTCTATATATATGTTATTCCAAAGGTGCTTTCTTCAGGAGGCAACTGGACTTTCTGATTTTTCTTTGAAGACGTTTCACTTCTCACCCAAGAACCTTCTTCAGCTCTGACAGGATAATGGGGAATGGAAGGATTTATATTCCTTGCAGACAGCTGGTCATTTGCATCCTTTTTAGAGGGTCGTTGAGGCCACTTGGAGGTTTATCTGTTTCGTCAGGGTCACCTGAGTGGTGATCCTGGTTCCTGTGACCTTCAATGTTTTCCTCTGGAAATCCATTCCAACTCCCACACCATTCAAGGTTCTTCCTTGAGGTTCTTCCAAATGGTATAGCTAAAAGTCTGTCGGGATTCCCACCATGACCTGGATGACTGAGAATCTCTACAGACTTTTATATATACGTTACCTTTTATATATATGTTACCATGAAATTGGGCATTTTATAGAATGCCTAGGGCAGCAGTCCTCAACCTTTCCAGTTTGGTGGACCAGCAGTGTGTGGGGGGGGAGAGGATGGTTTTGTTGGCATGGCAGGCACACACATGAGTGCACATATGGGTGTGCATGCCCCCCCACTTGTGCAAATGGGTGGGTGCCCGCACAAATAGAGTTCATGTGCAAGTGCCCATGTAAATGGAGAATTGCACATGAGCAAATGGACCCTCGCTGTGCAAGTGGAGCTGCTTGTGCACACATGCACTTGCGTGGCCCAGTTCCAAACGAGCCATAGCCCAGTAGCAGGCTGCAGCCTGAGGGTTGGGGACCCCTGGCCTAGCAAACCTATAGAATGCCAAAAATGGAACATCAAAGTATGAAACACTTAATACAATAGAGTTGTTTTATTCTTCCATATCAGGTAGGCTGAGTCCATTGACAGCCCTGGTGATCCTCATTTGTTTATTTTCTTGTTGAAATGAGAGAGACAGTGGCATCTCTGACATAAATAAGGTCCTACATTTAGGCAAGAAAAAACAAATGCACAGGTACAATACAGGTTGCTCAACAGGGATCTTGGAGTCCTAGCGGACAATCACTTTAAATGAGCCAGCAGTGTGCTGCAGCTGCCAAAAGAAAAAGAAAAAGCTAACACACTCCTTGGCTGCGTTAACAGAGGGATAGAATCAAGATCACATGAAGTATTAATACCACTTTATAATGCCTTGGTAAGGCCACACTTGGAATACTGCATCCAGTTTTGGTCACCACGATGTAAAAAAGATGTTGAGACTCTAGAAAGAATGCAGAGAAGAGCAACAAAGATGATTAGAGGACTGGAGGCTAAAACATATGAAGAACGGTTGAAGGAATTGGGGATGTCTCGTCTGTTGAAAAGAAGGACAAGGGAAGACATGATAGCAGTGGTCCAATGTCTCAGGGGCTGCCACAAAGAAGAGGGAGTCAAGCTATTCTTCAAGGCACCTGAGGGGAGAACAAAAAGTAATGGGTGGAAACTAATCAAGGAGAAAAGCAACCTAGACTTAAGGAGACATTTCCTGACAGTCAGAACAATTAATCAATGGAGCAACTTGCCTCCAGAAGTTGTGGATGCTCCAACACTGGAAGTTTTTAAGAAGAGATTGGACAAGCATTTTTCTGGAATGGTATAGAGTTTCATGCCCAAGTAAGGGATTGGACTAGAAGACCTCCAGGGTGCCTTCCAACTCCAATTCTATTCTATTCTATTCTATTCTATTCTATTCTATTCTATTCTATTCTATTCATTTTCCAATCTTGGTAGCCCAATGCTAACTCAAGGTAGCAGAGGAAATGGCTCAGGAGGCCCATCTCTATTAACTCTGGTGGGGTGCAGTAGTTAAAGTGCAATATTGTAGGCAAACTCTGCCCACAGCCTTGAGTTCAATCTTGATGAGGCTCAAGATTAACTCAGTCTTCCATCTTTCTGAGTTCGGTAAAATGAGGAGCCAGAGGCAATAGGTTTATACTGTAAACCACCCATAGAGTGCTGTAAAGCACTTTGGGGTGGTATATATGTCAAAGTGCTATTGCTATCTCTTATGTTTACTCATTATGAAATGCTGACTGAAACAGCTTCATTTACACCTGGAATATGTTAGAGCAGCTGAAAAATATGCAATACAAATTTGCAGGTATTTAAAAGTGCCACTGCTGCTAGCAAGTGGAGTTAACAGTTTGAGGCTGGCTTTCATACCACAGCTGCTACCATTTGACAGTGTGTGAATTTTAAAACATATTTAAAAGGAGGGAAAGCTCCTGTCGCTCACTCTCTTGCGAACACCCTAGGGGCATGTGTTGGTGCAGACTTGCAGGTCGCTGTTGCTCCTGTGTGAAAACAAAGGATAACTTCAAGAATGAGATTGATCTTGTTGGGAAACGGGAAAAATAAAATATGCATTCAATTTTTGGAGATTGAATTGGTCCAGTTAGCCTTAAACTTGTTTACCCTGAGTGGCCGCTGTTCTCCTACCAGTTATGCTAATGTTTGTCACAGCCCTGAGCTTTGTTTCAGGACAGATGCTAAGATGAACACAGAAGTCTTCTGCATGCAAATCAAGTGTGCAGCCACTGATCTGCAGTGGTTTATTTGGGTGCCAAGTTAACAGTGGAAAAGTGTGCATTGCTTCACAGTCTTAGGAAGGGTCTGGGTTCATCATCTTGCTTAGAAGCAGGATAATTTCCCCACCGGTACACCTGAATTGGAGACCCAAACATTCTGCATCCATACATCAATTGGTTTATTGGCAAGGCTAGAAGCAAAGACAGATGAGAAGAGAGGAAAGCTTATAGATTTATGCAAATTATACATGGGTTTGGATAAGAAAGGGAAGGGAAAGGGAAGGAGAAAGGGAGAATAGAATAGAGTAGAGTGGAGTAGAGTAGAGTAGAGTAGAGTAGAGTAGAGTTGAGTAGAGTAGAATATAGTTTTATTGGTCAAGTGTGATTGGACATATAAGGAATGTACAAACAAATAATGAAGTAATATAATCATATGATACCAATAGGAGAAGGTAGTAGAAAAGATAAGAAGGATAATAGCATTACAGCCATACTATTGGGTAAATGGGTAAATATCCTTAGACATAAGACAAAGCTGTGGGAATTAGGAGTTCAGCAGAGTGATGACACAAGGGGAAAAAATGTTGTTGTCTCTAGTTGTTTTGGCATGCAATGCCCTGTAGTGGCTTCCTGAGGGGAGGAGTTGAAAAAGTTTAGGGCTGAATAAAAGGAATCACATGCCTGGTGAATTTAGTGAGGCAATTAGAATTCAAACCCTGAGACTATGGGGCAAGACTACAAAGTCTTGTAGGGCTTACAAAGGCTGTAAGATTTGGAAAGAATAAAGAGGAGGTAGTTTCTTTCTAGAGAGTTAATTTGGTCTCTTTTTCCAGAGATCTCCCAGTTTATCAGCTTTCCTTATCCCTTTAAATGATTTATGGCTGAACTGGCAGTTTTAATTTCCCTGGAAAAGTGTATTTGAGTTGCAGACTTTTAGCTTGATCCCCCAAAATTCTCCTTCAAAGGACACAACTTTATCTTAGCTGTCTTTTCTTATCAACACACAGAACTGATCTATCTTCCAAACTCTTGGGGAGGAGACATGCATAGCAAAGCATCTTCCAGAACCGTTTGTTAAGTCAGATTTTGCAGTGAGGCAAGAACCCAGCTGGATCTCAGATGCTATTGTGGAAAGGGAACTTCATGAAGACAGTAGTGTCACAAAAAACAGGAAAAGCCCAAGGGGAACATCAGGTCAGCCAATAAACAAACTTGCATAGGAAAAGGAATCAAATAAAAAGTATTAAAGAATCCCTATAGACAAAAACCTAAGTAATTAAGAAAACTAGACAAATAGGAAAAGGAAACAAAAGATAATTTAGAAAACCCTTACAAACACAGGACATACCAAAAAAGCAAAACAAACAGACAAAAGACACAAAATATAAATTACAAAAGGGACAGACAGTAGATTGCCACAGAACAAATATGAAAAACTATCTTAAAGCTAAAAGAGATTACAGAAAACCAATAATACAATCTGGCCACCCCACAGAGTTTGCCCTCCAACGGAATTAAAGACAAACTCAAACAGGATTTGAAACATTGGGCACAAATACAAACACTCACACAAAATCAACTTACAAAGGGAGAAAAGGGTACAAAAACCCAGGGATTTACCATAAGAAGCTAGCTAGCCCAGGAACGCAGACTTCTCGCTGTTCTCCGCCTTCCTGAAAAATAAAAAGATCCAGCTTTCAAGCAGTTGTCCATATCTTTGCACCGGAGCTCTCCCAGCGGGAAAATCAAATCCTCGAAAGAAAGACATTTTGACACCTTTCAACACTATTGTCCAAAAGAGACGCATCTTTTCTTTAGAAGGGAAAATAAATAAATGATCTGTGCCTTTTAGTGTGAATGTACCTGATGTTTTTATTTTCCAATCTGGAAACAAGCAATTTTCACTGGAAAAATACACACACACACACACCCATACATAAGTAAGCCAGTCAGGGTTGGGAGGGCCTTTGAAGAACTTTGTGTATTGTGTGCCAATTGCACCTGTTTTTGGATTGTGAGACTCTTACAGCATGGGTGTCAAACTTGATTTCATTGAGGGCTGCATCAGAGTTGTGTTTGATCTCAGAGGGCTGGGGATGGGCGTGGCCATGGTGGGCGTGACATGGAACTTGTGTTGGAGGCACCTGTGGTGGCCAGGTGCTAAGGCAGGACTTCCCTGAGATCCTCCCTCACTCTCATAATAATCTCCTTCCTTCCTTCCTTCCTTCCTTCCTTCCTTCCTTCCTTCCTTCCTTCCTTCCTTCCTTCCTTCCTTCCTTCCTTCCTTCCTTCCTTCCCTCTTCATTCTCCTTTCTTCTTCCTTCCCCGCTTTCCTTATTTTTCCTTCCTTGTTCTCTTCCCCCTCTTTCCTTCTTTGTCTTCCCTCTTTCCCTTTCTCCTTTCCTCTTCCTTCTTGAATGCTCAAATGCAAAAGGGGAAATATTTCTCCTTTTGTTTTGCTTTTAGTCTGTTTTGATAGCTCTCTGCCAATGAAAACAGAGCCCAGGGGGTTGCGTGCAGCCCACAAACCCCCAAGCTCTGTTTTTGCTGGCAGAGGCACCACGGGCTGGTCCTTTGCTCTTTCCAGGGTGGCTCCAAGGGGCGGATCTAAGCATCTCCTGGGCCGAATCCAGCCCATGGGCCTTGAACATGACTCTCCTACCTTATAGTTACTCATGCCCTAGTTATCTCCCAAATGGATTATTGTAACACACTCTGAAAGAGGCTGACTTTGAAGAGTATCTGGAAGCTTGTGCTAGTTCAAAGTGCAATGGCCCAGGTAGTTATTTATAGATATTCATAGAAGGACCACAGCTTATATATAAAAAAGCCTCTGTGGCACAGTGGTTAGAGTGTAGAATTGCAAGCTACTTCTGCTGCAGTCAGCTGCCTGCAATTTGGCAGTTTGAATCTCACCAGGCTCAAGGTTGACTCAGCCTTCCATTCTTTCGAGGTGGGTAAAATGAGGGCCCAAATTGTTGGGGGCGATAGGCTGACTCTGTAAACCATTTAGAGAGGGCTGTAAAGCACTATAAAGCGGTATATAAGTCTAAGTGCTATTGCTATTATGCTTCAGCTCTGCCACCTGCATTGATTGTCATTTTGCTTCTGGGTGCAATTCAAGGTGGTGATTTTGACCTCTAAAACCCTACGTGGCAAGGTCAGAGGATCTAAGGAACCACCTGACCCCAATCATAACAGGTCCACCAGGAGAAGGCATGTTGCAGGTTTCACCTGAAAGGACCAAGGAGAAGAGCCTTTTTTGCTATGGCACCTGCCCTCTGGAACATCATCCCCTGGAGGTGAGGTTATCCCCAATCAGGGGTGGGCTTCAAAAATTTTAGCAACCGGTTCTCTGCCCGGTTGCTTGGTGGGCGTGGCCATAGTGGGCATGGCCTAATTGGCCTCCTGCGCCACAGCCCAAGGGGGGCATTTTTGCCCTCCCCTGGCTCTCGAGGCTTTTCTTGATACTCCGGAAGGGTGAAAACGGCCTTCCCCAAGCTCTGGAGGCTCTCTGGAAGCTAGAAATAGCCCCATTTCCAGGCTTCCCAAACTTCCAGGAGGCCCGTTTTTTGCCCTCCTCAAGCCTCCATGTGTGCCCTGCACTTACCTGCATCCAAAACAGGCCACATGGGGACTCCTGGGAGGGGCAGCCAGGAGTGGGATTTGGGGGTTCTCTGAACTGCACAGAATCTTAGCTAGGGGTTCTCCCGAACCCCTGCAAACCCCCAGCAGCATCTCACCCCTGGCCCCAACCCTTATGGCCTTTCACAAAAGCTTCAGAATCTGGTTTATTCACCAAGCCTGAGGATCTCTTGACAGCAGGGAGCCAGTGTGTTGGTTGCACCAGCTGGTGGTGGTGGTGGTGGTGGTGGTGGTGGTGGTGGTGGTGGTGGTGTTATCCATTCAGTTGTTTCTTGGTGATTCTATGGGGCAGGCTTCTCCATGTCTTTCCAATCTTGCACTGCTTCTTTGAGTTGTTCTATGCTCTGGATGGTCATTCTTTGAGTTGTTCTATGCTCTGGATGGTCATCAGCTTTGATAGTATGTACCACATATGACATCTTAATTAATCCCCTCCCGATCTTGATTTTATTTACATTGGTTATGGAATTGTTTCGATTGATTTGAAACAATTGAGTTTTATATTGAGTTTTAATTATTGGCTTTGTTGTTCACTGCCCAGAATCACTATGGGTGATTCTCCTTCAAAATGCACATGCTACATAAGAGAGAATTGCTTGTGAAGTGTTCATTTATATCTATATCTATCTATCTGGATAGATAGATATAGATAGCCTGAAAGTAAATCCTATCTTGATTTTTACACATGCACCCAATATAAGCTCTACCCCCCAAATAAGCCCAAATTAAGATCCTGCCCACTCCAGAATAAATGAGTAAAAATTAAACAAGGGTGGGGATGGGAGTGGTGGAGCTACCTTACTACTTACTTTGGTCAGTTGTAGCTAGGCCTTGCACACCTGTCAGAGGCCCATTTCTTCTGCAGCTGGCAAGGCTGGCAAGGCTGGCAAGGCTGGCAAGGCTGGCAAGGCTGGCAAGGCTGGCAAGGCTGGCAAGGCTGGCAAGGCTTTCCTAGCTGATAACAAAGCTCCAGATCAATCAGAAAAGCCTTGCTGGCCACAGAAGAAGAAGTTCCTGAAGGCCTCTGACAGCAAAAAAGAGGCCGGGGACAATGCACGCAAGTGAGGTTAGTTAGTGGATAACTTCCCCCCAAAATAAGACCTGGTGCCTTTTTTGGTGGAAAAAAAAATATAAGACAGGGTATTCTTTTTGAGGAAACGTGGTGTGAGTGCACACACACACATACATATACACACATACAGTATGCGTGTATGTGATATATGTAGATATGTAGATATAGACTTTCTATTCTATTCTATTCTATTCTATTCCATTCCATTCCATTCCACTCCATTCTTTGAATCACACACACTCACACAAAAACTTATTATATTTTTATTGCTTAAATGGTACATTTTATAAGTGCATCCATCTCTCATATGTACATTTTATATGACTTTTGCATCACAAGATTTGGATAGGCAAAATATGAAAGATAACCTTGTTTTGTTTATGTATGAATGTATTTTCAAATGAAATAGCATGTTTCAGCAAGGCAGGCTCTATTTTCATTTTTTTAAAAACCAACAGATCCCCAAAATGCTGATTGAAAAGATTTAGTTTGAACTCATATAATGGTGGATACAATCTCAGTGGCCCTAGCTAATCTTGATGCTTCTATTTTTGTTTGCTAAGCATGAATGAGATCAGTAGTCTGAAAAATATGGACCAAATGAAATTCTTCAGCATCCCAGATGCAATCCCAAAGGGTTGGTTTTTTGCCCCCCAAAAGGCAATCCTATGTCAGCAAGGGATATAAATATTTCCATTCCCCACCATTCAGTCAGAGCTGAAGATGCTTCTTGGATGAGAAGTGAAATGTCTTTTAAGAAAAACAAAGTCCAGCTGCCTTTTGAATCCGTGACTTGGATGACCGAGAATCTCCATAAACATCCCAGATGCAAATTTATAACACTTCTTCTGTGAAATTTGGAGACAGACATAGATACACCTTCATGAGCAAAGAGAGCAACTAGATAAAATCTGCTTTTAGCTGCCCCCATATTAGCTACTTCTTAGAGAAAATGCTTGTCATTTTTAAAGATTAAGCCTGGGTGCCTTAATCTTCAGAGAATTAGAAGTCTATTATGTAAATTACATCTTTGCAGTTCAAACCCTGGCATATGACTACAGCATAATCTATAGTGCAAGGATAAAAGAATTCTATTTGTGTGTGCTTTTAAAAAAATTCTTCTTTGTGTGTTCTCCGTTGGATACACACACATGCATTTCCCAGCATTTGCATTTTTTAGAGGAGCTGAAATGCAATTTACAAGAATAAGGTTAAAGCTAATATGTGTCTCTGAGTTGGAATATAAATTTGTCTTAACCTTGTGAGGATAAGGTAAAGATAAAGGTTTTCCTGTCAGTCATGTCTGACTCTTGGGACGGTATTCATCTCCGTTTCTTGGCCAAGGGAGCCAGCATTATCTGAAGACAAGTTTGTGACCAGCATAGCTATATGCCAAAAGTGCACAGAATGAAGTGGTACCTATTTATCTATTTACATCTGCACTAAAGTGGTACCTATTTATCTACTCACATTTGCATGCTTTCAACCTGCTAGTTGGGCTGGAGCAAGGAATGGGAGCTCAACCCACTGTATGGAGCTTGGGTCTCAAATCCTGGACTGTCAGCTTTCCAGCTGACAAGTTCAGTATCTTTAACTACTGAGCCATTGTGGCCCAAGGATAAAAAAAGCAAAAACAAATGCCCACTGTTTTTTTTTTTAAAGCTAAGAAAGGAATGCAATCTTTGCATGTTTTTTGAGAAATATTGCATGTTTTATTGTGTTCAAGAGATTTCTGCTGAGGGTGGGAGATAAAAATCTCTTTTTATGAACAGTACTAAAATCAGTGCCGGTTTTTTTTTTGAAGGTGTTCAAATCTGTGTGCTTCATCACAGACACATTTATGAGAGAACAACTAGAAGAATAATGATGAAAGGATGAGAAAAAACCTTCCTTAGCAATGCTTTCCCACAGTAAAATGGGATAGAAATTTGATGAATAATGAATTGTAGAAGAGATGTGTAGCCTTCTCTGATTGAGCCAGAAACATATTGCAATTTTGAAAAGCTACTGGAGTGTCAAGAGTTTATTTGCTTTCAGAGAAACATCATTTTTAGAAAAAAATCTCCTTTAATCTTTTTAATTTTTTTTTTTTTGCTTACTATTTTGTACTCATTTTCTGCATTTCACACATATTCAGGCACTTTCTGCTTACCCTGAAAGAGAATAGCTGTGGAGGTATACACGAATGCATGTGTGTATACATTTGTTAGTTTAAAACACACACACACACACAGATAAGGGGGGGTGCTTGACGTATTTTTCAAAGCATCTGAAGGCAAGACAAGAGCAAGAACACACCTAGAGTACTGCATTCACTTTTGGTCACCACACTATAAAAAAAAAAGGTTGAGACTCGAAAAAAAGTGCAGAGAAGAGCAACCAGGATGATTGGGGACTGGAGGCTAAAAGATATGAAGAATGGCTACAGGAACTGGGCTTGGCTAGTCTAGTGGAGAGAAGAACCAGGGGAGACAAGATAGCAATCTTCCAATATTTGAGGGGTTGCCACAGAGAGGAGAAAGGGGTCAAGCTATTTTCTAAAGCGCCTGTAGGCCAGACAAGGAATAAAGGATGGAAACTGAACAAGGAGAGATTCAACCTGGAAATAAGGAGAAACTTTCTGACAGTGAGAAACAATCAACCAAAGGAACAGAAGTTGCCCTCGGAAGTTGTGGGAGCTTCATCACTTGAGACTTTCAAGAAGAGATTGGACTGCCATTCGTCAGAAATTGTGTAGGCTTTCCCGCTTGGGCGGGGGATTGGACTAGATGACCTACAAGGTCCCTTCCAACTCTTGATTATCTGTTACCTGTTATCAATGGATGGAAACTAATTAAGGAGAGAAGCAACCTTCGATGAAGAAGAAATTCCCTGACAGTTAGAACAATTATTCAGTGGAATGACTTGCCTGCAGAAGTTGTGAGTGCTTGACAGTTTACATACATCACTGGAGGTTTTTAAGAAAAGATTTATTTGAAATGGAATAGGGATTCTTGCTTGATTCTTGCTTGGGGGTTGCACCAGAAAACCTCCAAAGTCCATTCCAACTCTGTTTTTCTGTTAATATTTTGTAAGATGACAGTCCAGTTTTATTTGTTCATGACACTTTTGAAAACTGAATAGCTGGCCTGGATCAGTGAATGGCCACAAGTGGCCCTTGAATATGAGTGACCTTCTTTTCAAAGCTATATTTAATACTTAAAACAATTGCAACAATATGAATAGGCACCCATGATTATAGTAGTCCTTCTGATAAACCCCATGTACTTTGCTATGCTGGCTTGAGCCCTCGCCAATCATAATCTCATCTAAGCCTTAGATATATTGAAGGAGATGGATTAAGAACAGACAAACCAATATAAGTCTATTCTTCAGCCCAGCGGTAGATTTCTATCTCACATATTTTTACAAGGACATTCAAATTAAAATAAAAATCTGCAGACTTATTCATAGATTCACATATATTCATATATCTGTGTCTAATATACACACGTACAGATGTGCATGGACACACACACGTGCATACAAAGGCTAGTTAAGATGTCATAATATTTTTTAACCTTTTGAAAGCATAGAGCAATGTGACAGTCTTTGCAAAGAGGATTCTTTACTTTTTTGATTTCCCTAGGAGACTGCCTTAACCATGAAAGCTGGCTGGGTGACTTCAGGCCAATCACCAGAAGTCTGTGAGTTCCAGTCCTGCCTTAGGAATGACAGTCAACTAGGTAACTCTGGGCCAATCACAAGGACACTGTGAGTTCTAGTCCCACCTTAGGCATGAAAGCCAGCTGTATGACTTTGGGCCAATCACTCTCATCCTAACTCACCTCACAGGGCTGTTGTTGTGGGAAAATAAGAGGAGGGAATTATGTTGGATATATTCACCACCTTGATTTATTTATAAAAATAATTAAGGCAGGATAATAAATTTATAAATACAAGAATCAAGTTAATTTCAAAGTGATCAGCATTGCTGGAGTCCCAGTGGCATTTTAATAATTATAAGAAATATAGAAGAGGCACCTCATATTTTGCAAACTACAACTCCTTTCTATAGCCACAACAAGGGAATTGCCTATTCATAATCCTTGCAAGTTTGCCCAACCCGGTTTATAGGATGCATTGTCAACCATCAAAATGTAAATCATGGTGTGAGCCACTTACTGTCGAACTTTAAAGATCAGACTCTATTTGGGAGGCAGGAGGCAAGGAGATGAATAAGCCTCACAAAGGTTTTTCCTGCAGTCAGGTCTGTGGATGGCAGCTTTCCAAATAGAGCTTCCCATTTACAGAACCCAGGAAATATTCAGAATTGGGCAACCAACGAAATCCTGATATGAAACTCATCATGGCAGCTTTGCTTTCAAGATTTTCATAGAAATCCTGGAATGAAAATTTCAGCTCAGCTATAAGCGTTTTGTCTTGGAGGGGGAGTTCTTTTTGATTTGATTTATGAACTGATCTTGTATGCCAAATTTGCTTGGCAAAGGCCCTTCTTCTAGTTATACCTCCAGATGGACAACCTTGAACTACGCCGTCTATGGTTGGACCTAAGCATAGTACACAAAATTATCTGCTACAATGTTTTACCAGTCAATGACGACTTCAGCTTCAACCACAACAATACAAGAGCACACAACAGATACAAACTCAATGTAAACCGCTCCAAACTGGATTGCAGAAAGTAAGACTTCAGCAACAGAGTGGTCAATGCCTAGAATGCACTACCTGACTCTGCTGTTACATCCTCTAACCCATTGGTCACCAACTGGTGGGCCGGGGACCACTAGTGGGCTGCGAGAAAATTTTGGTGGTTCGCAGAGAAATGTCCCCCCAAAGCAATTAATCCATGCTGCGCAGGAACACAAGGCTGCGCTGCCCAGATGGCCCACCCACCCTTCTGCTGCCCCCCACCTTTTGGCCAAATGAAAACCTTACCTTGGGAAGAGCCATGCGAGCTAGAACTGGAAGGTAAGACCAATGGCGGGAGAAGGAAATCTCCCTCGGGATGGCTTGCTGACATTGGTGGGAAAGTCGGTCCCATATTCCAGAGCTGCAGTAGTCACAGGACTGGCTCTTTGATTATCCTGGAGCAGGTGCTCTTCCACCCGGGTGCACAGGCCTACCATGGATTGGGGGAGCTGCTGTGGGATGACCAAAGGGCCATTCCTGTGACTACTACTGCTCTGGAATATGGGACTGACTTTCCCACCAATGTCAGCAAGCCACCATCAGTCAAAATTCATATTTCATATTCATAATCTGTGGGATTTAAAATTAGTTTGGTGGTCCCTGAGGTCCAAAAGGTTGGCGGCCACTGTTCTAACTCCCACTCCTTTAACCTTAAACTGTCCACTATTGACCTCACCCCATTCCTACAAGGTCTGTTAGGGGCCTGCATAAGTGCACCATCATGCCTACTGTCCCTGTCCTATTGTCTCCATTTATTCATACCTATTTCCTGTATTCTTACTCATATTTATACTTACATCTATAATCTTGTAAGCGATTGACCAATCAAATAAATAAATAAAAATAAAATATCTGGGATACAGCTCTGAGCTGAAGGATAGGCAGAAGATATCAGCTATAGTTTTCAAAGATGGTATCCCAAAGTGACTTGCTTAACAAATGCAAGAAAAATTGTAAAACAGGGCAAAAGTTACTTAGCAACAGAAATTTTGGGCTCAATTGTAGTCATAAATCATTGACTACCTGTTTTCCTGATCAGCAAAATTTTCACTCTCAGTTCTATTACAGTTTTAGGTTCCATGGTGACACGGAAGTATCCTGGTGTCATCAGCACCAAATTTGAAAATAAGCTGAAGTCAGTTCTCAAATGTACATTGTTGTTAATTAGGCATCATCTCCTTAGCACCTCAGCCACCATTAGGAAATGTTCACGCACTCTACGTGAACTGATAATTACTTTTAAATTGCCACCATACTTTCCATTTGCAGGTTTGCAATCTATAATTATGGTCTCCGATTGTTATAATCAAAGCATCATTAGATTCCAAATTAACACATATCAAATAAGTGGGAAGAACAGCAGGTGCCGACTCACGCCATCTCACCATCCCACAAACCCTACTTAAGAGTTTGCTCCACTATAACCTACATGTAAAACCAGTGGGAATTTAGTGATGATAGTGTGGGTTAAGTATGAAGTATTTCTCCATAAGTATGGAGAAAATGTAGAAATATTAACACCTGATGTTCGACCACCAGTAAGAATGTAAGTGCAAACTGGCTCAATATAGACTTTGGGTTCAGTATAGACTTGTTGTAGCTTTACAGTGGAAAGCTAGCATGTCTGTCTGTCTGTCTGTCTGTCTGTCTGTCTGTCTGTCTGTCTGTCTGTCTGTCTGTCT
>BLBF01000006.1:9735783-9754945 GCA_015471245.1 Laticauda colubrina | reverse complement strand
ACTGTATGTTTATTAACATACAGTAAAAATAACAGATACGCTTGTGCTATCAAGAATATATTTTATTCCAGTATAAGCTTATAGCATAGTCAAAAACAGTCCAATATTCATTTACCATGTAGTCAGTCCATTCAGGGATATTCAGTTAGCAAAGTCCATGTAGAATATCCTATGTCAGTTCACATAAATCAGTCCGTTGTTGTCTCTCCCGTTCGAGCAATGCAGTCTTGATTCCAAGCAGTAATCAGGGATCATCAAAGCCAGAGAGAGAGAGAGAGCTATAGCCTTGCTACTTTTATAGTATTTACATAACCACTCCCACAGTTGCTATTCCATAGTTAAAGCTGCATACACTAACTATGATTCATAGTTATTATTTCACCTAAACCAGTTAGGGTGAACAATGTTATCCCTAACAGTTGTAAAGCACTGTGAAGTGGTATATTAGTCCAAGTGCTATTGCTTGGGAAGGAAGAAAGGAAGGAAGGAAGGAAGGAAGGAGCATGGTGGTGCAGTGGTTAGAATGCAGTATTGAAGTCCAATTCTGTTGATTGCCAGCAGTTCAATTCTGACCAGCTCAGGGTTGTTTCAGCCTTCCATCCTTCCAAGGTAAAATGAAGACCTAAATTATTGGGGCAATATGCTGACTCTGTAAACTGCTTCAAGAGGGCTGTAGCACTGTGAATTGGTATATCTAAGTCTAAGCGCTAGGACTTGCTACTCATCAACCTGGCAGCACAGTAGATCAGGAAAGAAGGGTGTATTAAGTTATGAGTTTTCCTCTCACTAATTTCAAAGTGACCCACTTACTGTGGGATATTTCTATCTGGCATGGAGCTTTTCCACATCATTTCTTTGTCCTGGTTACTAGGTTCAGCAGCTGCTGTCATGGAAACTGCCCATGTTAGATGGAAGAGCTGCTTGGTCAGCTGAACTTAAGAAGCAATTTTCAGCTTAATTAGCCAGCTTGGAGATAAATGCCATGATTGGTTTTCTGTTTGTATTCCTTCTCCAATGCTAGTATAAAGTACTACAAGTAGTCTCTGACTTACGAACACAAGGGAGCCCAAAATTTCTGTCTCTAAGCAAGACAGTTATTAAGTGAGTTCTCCCCCCCCCCATTTAGGAACACAGCTGTTAATTGAATCTGGCTTTGCTTCTCAGAAGGTCGCAAAAAGGGATCCCACAACCCCAGGACACTGCAACCCACATAAATAGGAATCAGTTACCAAGCATCCGGATTTTGATCACATGTCTGTGGGGATGCTGCAATGGTCCTAAGTTTGAAAAACAGTCGTAAGTCACTTTTTTTAGGGCTGTTGTAACTTTAAATGGTCACTAAACGAACTGTTGTAAATCAAGGACTTCTTGGAGTATATTGCTAAAATCCAGTAAAATACTGCAGTGTTACGAGGACACTGGATGGTTATTGGATTGCAACCAGCTTTACTTCAAGACAGGCAGCATAAAATAAGTGGGTGTGAATAACATGCAAAGCTATGTAGCTTCAGCAAATTATCTACCCACCAAATCCTTTTTTTTTTCTTCTCTCCCTGAGGTGTTCATCAGAGTCAATCTATCAGTTTCCATCTTACTCTGTTCCTCTCATTACACTTGTCTCGATGATGTCTTTTTCATCTCTTGGTATGGTAGGTCCTTTTTTTAAAAAAAAAACCTGTCCAGTTCTTTTGTTTTGCTTTTCCTCGTTAAAAACCTGGCCATCGGAGCACTGATGAAAACAGGCCGAAGACATCAAATATTAAAAACAATCACTCAGAGTGGAAACTTCTGGCAGGCCTTGTGATGCAGGAATCCAAGATAGCTGACAATTGCTGGGTGTATTTGATATTTGTTTTATGAAGAATCAAAAGCTGAGCAATAGTAGATGAATAATAATGTCCTGGTCCCAGAGGATAGGAGTGTTTCAATAATCTCTCGTTAAATACTCCAGTGATAGCAGCTGAATATGCATGTATTCTTAGAAAACTGGAGCCCTTTTGTTAAATGTAATGGCGATGAGCATAAAAAGATCTAAGAATAAAGTTTTCCCAGTTTAGAACTGAGGGCTGTTCCGTCCGGAAAGAAGCGCATGAGACCAGGTTCCAAACAACAACTATTTATTAAACTCGCAAGCTAAACATATACAGAACAGTAGCCCAAGCCGTGGCAGCCCTTTTTATAACAGCTTGCCTACGGCTTGTGGCCAATGACATTCTTTTGACAGTTCCCATTTGGCGGGCTTTCCGGATTGGTTCTTAAATAACCAATCCACAAATGGCCTTTTCGGCCAATCAGAAAGAGGAACCTGGAACCTACCAAGTTCCATACAGAACACCCCTCCCTCCTTAGTTCAGTCCAATGTGGGTTACGTAATCATGCAGGTAGGTGGGGCTTTTTCTAGTCCTGGTTGACCTGCGCAGCTCAGTCAGGGCATGGTCTTTGAGCGGTTCAGATGGGATCGCTATTCTCTGGTCCTTCTCCATGGAACCTCCTGGAAGGGTGAGTCAGTCTTGCTGCTCCCGCCTGAGTCTCTCGGGTTGGTTGAGATGGCTCCGCCGCTCCCTCCTGGTTTGATCGGGTTGGTTGAGCTGGCCTGGCTGCCTCCTTCCAGGAAGGCCTCGCTACGCTCTTCTACTTCCGGATTTCTTTCTTGGGGTTCATCTAACCATGAGTGCTCTTTTTGTTTAGTTAAATTGTCTTTTTGTAGTGTTTGTTGTCTTGTTATTTATTTATTTGTATTTCTCCTCCCTCCTTGGTTGTTTTTAGGTCGATATTTATTTTTGATTCTGTGTTGTTTTTCCGTTCGAGGTGGCAGGAATGAAGCTGGTCTATGTGCTGCTTCCATTCCCTACCGTCGTCTAAGAGTAGACGGTAGGACCAGGGCACTGTAATTTGGGTGATGGTGGCGGGAAGCCACAATGAGTCCCCGGTGAGATTTTTGGCATAGACCAGGTCGCCGATTTCAAACATACGGTATTTGCTGGAGGAATCAGGGGGTTTGTCCCAGGTGTAAGTGGGGTACAATCTGTCCAGGTAGGAACATAGTTTCCTACCCATGAGGAGTTCAGCTGGGCTTTTGTTGGTTGTGCTGCTAGGGGTAATATGCTGCAAAGTTAGTAGTCGGTTTAGTTTGTCTTGTATGTCCCCCTTGTCCATTCTTTCTAGGCCCTCTTTAGTGTACCAGACCATGTGTTCAGTCCTGCCATTCGCAGCTGGATGACCCGGTGCAGTTAAGGCATGTCGGACATCCTGGGAAGCCAGATATTGTTCGAATTGCAAAGCTGTAAATTGGGGCCCATTATCCGAAACCAGTATATCAGGTAGCCCATGTGTTGCAAAGAGTTTGTCTAGCTGTTTCATTACAGCTTCGGTGGTTGTGGAAGCCATGAGGATGACTTCCAACCAGTTCGAGTATGCATCCACGATTATCAGAAATGTGTTTCCCTTTGTTGGCCCTGCAAAGTCAATATGAATTCTAGACCATGGATCCCAGGGAGTCTCCTATTCTCTGACTGGTGCCTGTGGGGGGGGGGGGTAGGCCTCTGCTGCAGTCAGTGGCAGGTCTGGGCAGGTCTCAAGCTGAAATGTGGAGGTAGTTGGTGCAGGGTCGTCTTCTGTGATGTGTAGTGGGGAACAGCTCAGGGCATTAGCGTGTGCGATGGCTTTGCCAGGTCGGTGAATCAACGTGTAGGAGTAGGCAGTGAGGAACTCAGACCACCTCATCATTCTAGGTTACAGAATGTTCGGGGTTGGCTTGTTTCCTGCCAGGATTCCAAACAGGGGCTTGTGATCGGTGATTATTGAAAAAGTTCTACCGTAAAGGTACTCATGGAATCTTTTGACTCCGGCAATGATTGCGAGGGCTTCTCTATCGAGTTGGCTGGAATTGCATTCCGATTTGGAGAGCATCTTGGAGTAAAAGGCGACTGGTGCCTCTCTGCCGTCTGGTAGCTGGTGGCTCAGGATGGCACCGACCCCCAAAGCATCACAGGTCTGTGATGCATCACAGGTGACCGTCTGGATGAGAACGGTGTTGGACATTAATAGATCTTTGATACCCTGGAAAGCTTTTTGTTCCCGGTGGCCCCATGTCCAAATGGTTTTTTTATCTAGTAGTTGATGTAGGGGTTCTGCTATTATTACCTTATGAGGCAGGAACACATTGTAAAAATGTATGAGGCCTAGGAATACTTGAAGTTCAGTTTTGTTCCTGAGCCTAGGAGCATCTCTTATAGCCTTCACTTTTTTCTTGGTGGGGTTAATGCTTGGTTCATTGATTAAATAGTCCAAAAACTTGATCTGGTTGGTGGCTAATTCACACTTCTCTCTTTTTACTTTGAGGCCTGATTTCCTAAATCTTGTTAATACTTCTCTTAATCTGGTCTCAAGCTGGTTGGCATTTTTTTTCTAAAACCAGTACATTGTCAAAGTAAGGGATGACACCTTTGATTCCGTTTAGCAGGTGTTCCATGAGGGTTTGGAACACGCCTGGGGCAACGCTAACGGCAAATTGGAGGTGGTTACACTTGAATGCCCCTCTATGTGTTACAATAGTCTGTGCCTCTGCTGTAATGGGATCAACGGATAGTTGTTGATACACCTGTGTGAGGTAGAGCTTCGCAAAAAAAATTCCTCCCCCTAGTGAGTGCAGTAAGTGTTGCACTACCGGTACTGGGTATGCGTTTTGTTGGAGCGCATGGTTCAGGGTTGCCTTATAGTCTCCGCAGATGCACACTGACCCATCTGGCTTCACCGGTGTGACGAAAGCTGTTTCCCACCTGGCTTGATCGATTGGCTCTAAAACCCTCTGAGCTATTAATTTATTCAGTTGCTCGTCAATTTTTTAAAACCATATGATGGTTTTAAATGTGTCTCAATGCTGCTACAAAATCTGCTATGGTTTCATCCTCCTTCTGGTCCCTCTTGTAAAATTCGTGCCTTTTAATTAAATTTGAGACCACCGGTGCGTAGTGTGCTTGGACCATTCTGTTCAGGTCAGACCAAGTCATCTGTTTGACATCTCTGGGTTTCGCCAGCACCTTCGCCATTTTAAAAACAGCTGGTCCGCAGTGTGTTAGGAAGACAGCCCTTTTCCTTTGCTCCAAGATTTCTTCCATCTCGTTGCTTTCTAAAACCATAAGAAAGCGATCGATATACGATTCCCAATCCTCCTCATCAGGATTGAATGGTGTGGGCAGCACGTTGTTACCAGCCATCTCTCTCACTCAGGTCAGATCATCGCGTACTTCGGTCTCACCTTCTATGACGATCCCATCCTTGTCACCAGTGTTCCATCCGGAAAGAAGCACGTGAGACCAGGTTCCAATCAACAACTATTTATTAAACTCGCAAGCTAAACGTATACGGAACAGTAGCCCAAGCCGTGGCAGCCCTTTTTATAGCGGCTTGCCTGCGGCTTGTGGCCAATGACACTCTTTTGACAGTTCCCACTGTTTGATGGGCTTCCCATATTGGTTCTTAAATAACGAATCCGCGAGTGGCCTTTTCAGCCAATCAGAAAGAGGAACTTGGAACCTACCAAGTTCCATACAGAACAAGGGCCATTGTGGAAAATGGCTGAGAATCAAACATATCTCTGTGTAGGAGCTGAATGAATTTGATGGCTCCTAAATTAACTTCACATTTGATCAAAATATCAACATTTGATAAAGTCATACATCAATGATGACTAGCGTCCTGGTTTAATGAAAATAAATCAGTTTCCAACTTTCCCCAATATTTTTTTTTAATTCTGGAGAAATTGGTGATTAAGACAAACAAGAAGCCAATTCTTGAATTACTTTCAGATTAGAATAATAGTGTTAGGTATTCTATATGGAAGTGTACTTTTTTTCTGTTTGGGAACCACAATTACTTTGAAATGCAGCTGTTTGCTTTCTACCTGGAAATGAACAATCACTGCAAACAAGAAATGTCAGTTTGGGAAATGTAAATATGACAAATATAGATAGAATTTAGAAGACAAAATGAACAATTGGTCTTATATGATCCTTGTTGGTGTCTGAGCTTGGTGGTTTTCTTGCAGACATTACATTATCCAGTGAGGTAACATCATCAGGTACTCTTGATGTTACCTAGTTGGGCAATGAAATGTCTGCAAGAAAACCACTAAGCTCACAGACCCTCAAGAACCTCACAGTTTCAACCATGATCTACAAAATATTTCCTTCTATTAATAGAGTTGATCTGCTGTGGAGACAGATCAGGGGAGCATCCATTAAAAAAAACTTGAGTAAAAGACTCAGGAAATTATACCAGCGTCTGGGTCCAAAGATGGATCGCCAGAAGAGCAGAGTACGGACTGTACAACAAGCTGATGGTGGAGCTCAGGAACGAAGACACTCGGGCGTTCCAGAACTTCATGAGGATGCCTCCAGCCATGTTTGACGAAGTTGTGGAGCGCCTGACACCCAGGTTGACCAAGGCAAACACCAACTTCTGGCCCAACCTGGAACCTGGGCTCAAGCTGGCACTCACTCTGCGCCACCTGGTCTCAGGGACCACCTACAGGAACATGCAGTACGGCTGGAGGGTGCCACACAACACCATCAGCATTGTGGTCAGAGAAGTGGTGCAGGCCATCATCGAAGAATACCTGCAGGAGCTCCTCCAGTGCCCCTCCACTGATGAAGGATGAAAGAAAGTTGCAGAGCAGTGGTATCAGAGGTGGAACTTCCCCCACACCATTGGAGCCATAGATGGCAAGCACGTGGCCTGCAAAGCACCACCCAAGTCAGGGTCCACTTATTTCAACTACAAGGGCTTCTTCAGCATCATCCTCTTTGCCATGGTCGATGCTGACTACAAGTTCATGTACATCGATGCTTCAGGCAGCGGCTCATGTTCAGATGCCCACGTATACAATGCCAGTGACCTCCAGATCCAGACCCGCTGCCCAACGACACACAAGATGTGCCCTACTTCATCGTGGGGGATGACGCCTTCTCCCTCAGAACCTACCTCATGAAGCCCTATACTTCCAGACTCCACACCCGTGAAGAGAGGATCTTCAACTACAGGCTGTCCAGGGCAAGGTGGGTGGTGGAGAACACCTTTGGCATCCTGGCCAACAGGTTCCAGGTACTTCTCACCACCATGGAGCATCGCCCAGACACCGTGAGGAAGATCATGGAAGCTTGCTGCATCCTGCACAATCTCATGCGCACCCGCTACCCAGTCTTGCAGAACAGGCTCGTGGACCTCCAGCAAGGCAATGGGGACATGGAGCCTGGGGAATGGAGGCAAGGGCGAAACCTGATAGACACTGAGGATGTGCAAGGCCCCAACAGAGCCTCATGTGAAGGGAAGAAGCAGCGCAACCTCCTGAGACACTGGTGCAACTCCCCAGCTGGAGCAGTGGAGTGGCAAAGCAGGATGATAGATGCTTAATGGGTGCTTCCTTCAGCCTGTCTCATCACACGGATGAGATTGGGCCATGTATGTTGGGTGGGCCTACAATGAACAGGGCGTTTAATAAAGAGTTGTGTTTGTGTTGACATTTGTGGATGATTATTACATTGTTATTGATAATAAAGGGCCATAGGTATGGCACCTGGGAGGGTGGACCATACAGTCCCACTATGCTTGCACTGGAGGTTTATCTATCCCACAGCTATTACCCATTGCAAAGGTATCCCTGCCCACCCCACTGCTATCTTAACCCATCCCACAAGCATGCAAAGGCTTAAACCAATTCTAAAAGTTTCCACCAAGACTTTATTACAAAGAAAAGAAATGAAGCAAATGTGTGAATCAATAAAGTGTGAAAACTTTATTGAACAACAAGCTGTAAAAAAAAATGACCCAAGTCAAGTGTCCAAATAAAGTCCACAGGTAGCCAGCTACCCAGTCTCTGGCACTCTGCTTGGTCACTCGGAGGTGTGCCCAGTCTCAGGGGTGAAGGGTCCAGGTGCTGTGGAGGTGGGTGGTGCTGGAGTGCTGGTCTGTATTGTCATTGGGGTGCCTGGCCCCGAGAGGACAACAGGGGACGGTATGTTGAGGAAGCTCTCAGACAGCTGACTCAGACCCGTGATGCTGAGAGGTCCTTCCTCCATGCCATGGGATGTCAGCCCCAGTACTGATGAGAGATGTACTGAGGCTGGGCTTGGCTGTGGGGTGGAGGAAGGAGTAGTGTAGTGGGGCTGTCTGGTCTGCAGCTGGGTGAGGACTGGCGTGGGTGGCATCGCTGTCATTGGTGGCATCATTGGCGTGGGTGGCATCGGTGGCATCAGTGGAACTGGTGGCAACAGTGTCGTCCGATGACTCTGTGCCTGGACTGGGAAGGGCTGCTGCCTGTGCTGCTGGACCTCCTGGTAGCCGTAGCCCTGGTAGGTGAGGGGCTGTGGGAAGCCTTGGAATGGGAGGGACATCACCTGTGGTGGAGGTGGAGGAGCAGACCTGGATTGGGTGGGGGCAGGTTCCTCTGGATCAGGAGGGTTGTGAAGCAGCTCAGTGATCCGGTCCTTCACCACCTGGTACTGGGGTTTCTCCATGTTCTTGAGGGTCTGGTTGACATAGGTGAGGAAGGGCTTGCGGTTGGAGGATGAGGAGCCGGTGTTGACCAGCTGAGAGAGGAGATCTATGCTGGTGCGGATGGTGTCCCTGATCTCCAGCAGGACAGTGTGGCTCTGCCCCTCCTGCTGTCTGGCTCTCTGCCTTTCTGTGGAGGCAGAGCTGGGGGGGTGGATGCAGCTACGACTATGGTGGACTCGATTTCTTTTCTCTCCCACCGCACCAGGGAGTCCTCCACGCGCTCCACCACAGTGACAACACCTGTCCGTGGGTTCTCCGCCGTGGCATGCTCCACAGAAACCTGCCTGGAGATAGGGACTGACTCTCGGCCGGAAGAGGACTGGGTCTCAGCAGGCTGCCGGAGAGAGAGGGTTGTGAGAGAGGCTCCTGGTGCTCCTCGGTGGTGGATCTCACCCTCCAGGAAGCTGCACCTGGCCATGATGTAGGTCTCTCTGTCCGTCAGCTTAACCGTGGCCTGGCCAGATTTCTTCAGGTGCAGCTTCCTGTACCAGATGTGCATGTGCTTCCACCAGCCGAGGAGCACCTCCGAAGTGTAACCCATACTCTCCGCCCTCTCTCTCCAACCAGCCTGCTTCTTTTTGGTGTCCCTGTATAGCCGGTGTCCCTTCCGCCACAGATAGTCATTCTCTCTCAGCCACTCCAGCACCTCATCCTCGTGTTCCTCCTCAATCAAGTATTGCCTCCTCTCCCGTCCCCGCATACGCCTCTTCCTCCCTTTGGCAGGACCAGATGGGCCCTCATCAGAGGGGCTTCCAGTTGGTAGGGACTGCTCCTCCACACCACCAGCAGCAGCAGCACCAGCAGGATCATCATCATCATCATCATCATCATCACCAGCAGGATCATAATCATCATCATCAGCAGCAGCAGCAGGATCAGCAGGACCAGGATCAGCAGCAGCAGAGTAAGCACCAGGAGCCCCAGCAGCAGCAGCAGCACCAGCAGCACCAGGAGCAGGACCAGGACCAGGAGCACGAGCAGGATGAGCAAGATCAGGAGCACGAGCAGTACGAGCAAGTCCAGGAGCACGAGCAGGACCAGCAGGACCAGGAGCAGCTTCAGCAGAGTACGCAGCAGCAGAAGCACCACCGCCAGGAGCGGCTTCAGCAGAGTACACAGCAGCAGAAGCACCACCACCAGGAGCAGCTTCAGCAGAAGCTCCAGCACCAGAAGAGCAAGCCCGAGCAGCAGAAGCCCCAGCAGAAGCAGAGTCAGGGACAGGGGGCGGGAGGGTGGCCCTGTCCCTCTTGCCAGGGATGGTGGCAGGTTGCTGAGACTTTCGCTTCTTCCCCATGGTTGTGGGGTTGCTGGCTGGCAGGGAGGCTGGCAGGGAGGCTGGCAGGCACCAAGGCTGGCAGGAAGGCTGGCAGGAAGGCTGGCAGGAAGGCTGGCAGGAAGGCTGGCAGGAGCCTGGCAGGAAGGCAGGCAGGCAGGCAGGCTGGCAGGCTGGCAGGGAGGCTGGAAGGCAGGCAGGCAGAGAGCAAGGCTGGCAGGGAGGCTGGCCAGGAGGCTTGGAGGCAGGCTGGCAGGAAGGCTGGCAGCAAGGCTTGCAGGCAGGCATGCAGGCAGGGCAGGCAAGGACTCGATGTATCCTGCAGCAGGTGTTTCCTCTGAATGCTGGCCACGTGCGAGCTGCTTCCCTTTATATCCCCATGGCTTACGCAATGCACCCCCCCCGCATGCGCAATTAACGCCAGGCATCCATTAGGCTTCCGCTGTGCATCCGCTGTGCATCCGCTCTGCATCCGCTTCATCCACTGTGCGTCCACTCTGCATCCACTGTATCCGTTCCGCATCCGCTTGGCTGCACCCCCCCCGGAAGCCTAGCGGATATGCCATCCGCTCCCATCCGCTTCCATCCACTGGGCTTCCGTTCCGCATCCGCTTTCCATCCGCTCTGCGTCCTCCCCGCGTCCGTGTTATCCGCTCTGGTTATGCAAATTTTTGCCCCTTTTGAGAGCGGATAACAATGGATGGAACATTTTGCTCGTCCGTTGTGTCCATTTTGCATCTGTTGGGCAGTGTGACAGGGCCTTTAAATGATAGCAAACAGCATTCCTTACTAGCACTGATGATGTTACCTAGTTAGGGTGTTGAAGCATCTGCAAGAAAAAAAGCAAACACAGAGAGCACCAAGAACCCCTTATCAATAGTTAGTTGTTTTCAATGCTACATGTTTGGACACTCTGCAGCCCCCTCCCCTGAAACTGGGAATATGATCCCTAAGACCCTTGCAAATTATTATTGTTTATGTGACAGAGGAAAAAAACCTAACTGCATACAGAAAAATCATATTATTGAGATGTACTTAACTTAATGTACTCTTCATTAAATTTAAATGTCTCTTGCCTCCACCCACAGTTTTTCTTCACTTCGCTCATTTTTAGGCACCTGGTTTTGGCTTCAACACTAGTTGAAGGACCGAATACACCTCTGGTTTCGAAACATCCCCATGACGCCTCTCTTTGTCAGCTTTGGAAGCCATATTGAGACCAGATGCTCCCACGCTGCCACATTTTGAGCCTGGGAAAGTGGGAGTGGGAAACCTCTTGGAGTGTATGTAGTTAGACATAATAACATTCTTTTTCTAATTCAAGGTCATATTATTTTGCACATAAGTGAACGGAAATCTTAAGTTGGGATGGATGGTGATTGGGGCATGTGATGTGGTGATGGGTGCAGGCAGGGGATGGATTTGCAGTTTTTACTTATTGCAAGGAAGCCCAGAACTTTCAGATTCGAGATTCACCAGTTGTGCCAGTTTACTATCCAAAATAAAAGGAAGTTTTGAGAAGATGTCTGTCTCAGAGTTATTGGTTGGAGTGCTGGTTTTGGCATTTTTTTACCCACCTACTGAGTTCTTGGAATTGGCAAATGCTGTTTTGATGGCATTAAAGGTATTATCGCAGGATGTAAGCTGTTCCAAGCACAGCTGCCTTTTGCAATTGATTGATGGCAATTGTGTCAATGCCAATGGTATTCAAGTGATGCTCCAGGTATTTGGGGATTGTACCCAAGGTGCTTATTACTTTTGGTATTATCTTTGCCTTCTTTGGCCATAGTTGTTCTACTTCTGTTTGTAGGTATTTTGTGGTTTTCTCCTGTTCTTTCTCTTCTCTTCTCCTTTCTCTATAAACTGCCATGTTCATAATCCAGACATTTTGTTTTTTTTATCAATAATTATTAAGCCTCTGGTGTTATGTGGCAGGTGCTCATCTGTTTGAAACCTAAAATCCCAGCTTCTAATATTTTGTCTATTTTGTAATCTTGCCAGTTCTTGCTTAGAGGCAATTTCTTGCAGATCTTCTGATGCTACTTTGTCATGTCCTTGTTTGTAATCAATCTGTGGGATCTTGTACTGGCTAACTTGGTTGCCCAGTCTTTCTTCAGCTTCTATACCAAGGTAGCATTTGCTTTCAGTTGCTTCTCAATTCTGTCTTTGCATGCGTTATTATTTTGATGCTAAAAAGCAATACTTTATATGGATTTATCTTGCATTCTCCTTATCACCATGCATCTCAGTTTCCAGTGAAAGCAGTGCTGCTTTGAAGACTGTAGAGATAATTCCTTATCTTTAATTCTAGTCTAGATTCCTTCACCTTCTCTTAATCAGCCCTGCTTCTGATGATTTTGTATCCCATGGATGGTGAGCTTATTTTACTGATGACCTTCAGTATTTGTTTTAACTTGAGTTGCAATTTTAAATTAGCAAATTTAGTAGACTTTTCCTTTCAAAATGTTTGAGTCTTGAATGCGTGGTAATCAATTTTAAAAATGTACATAGATGAATGAAATAATAGTTATGAGCCAGAGAACCCTCTCATTTTAGTTTTTATATTATTACATCCCACACTTACCTTCCTTATGACCAGAAGTTCTAGAGCAGGAGTCTCCAACCTTGGCAACTTTATGACTTATGGACTTCAACTCCCAGAATTCCTCAGCCAGCAAGGAATTCTGGGAGTTGAAGAAGTCCACAAGTCTTATGTTGCCAAGGTTGGAGGCCCCTGATCTGGAGGTCCTCTGTTTATCCAAGTGGAGTTTTCATTAGGAGATTGTTCGGTTTTACTTATGATTATGTTGAGTTTTTTGAAACAAATAAATGAGTTGAGGATAGCTAAGCTGTCACTCAAACTCCATTGTTTCTATATAATATCTTATTTATTTCTTAAGTAAATTTATATGCCATCCGTCTCACTGTCAAGCAATTCTGGGTGGCTTATAAACATCATAAAAAGATAGGTACAAAACATTAAAATCATAAACATTAAAATGAACAGAAATTAAATGTTAAAAAAGCAGAATGCTATGGGGTAGAGGCGGAATCTTCTTCCTTGTCCATTAACCAACTCCAACATGGAATGCCTCTGTTGGGGCCTGAGGTCAATCAGGCTTTGAGGCTCTTATAAAGATCAAGACAATGGGGGCAGATTTCATCTAGAGGAGCACACTGTACCAAAGGACAGGTACAGTGTCCTTTGTACACTGTACCTACAAAAAAATATGTCCTTCTCCTGGTCCTCACAGTCCAGAATTCCTTTGCCAGTGGGATCTGTAGCATAGTAACAGCAATAACAATATATTGTTAGTGGATATAGTGTAGTATAGTATCCATAGTGGACCACACTTATATACTATAGTGGAATGGAATGGAGTGGATGGGATGGAATAGAATATTCTTTATTGGCCAAGTGTGATTGACCAATAAAGTGCACAATTACTGCCCTCTCTAAGATGTTTTTTAGAGTCAGCATATTGCCCCCAACAATTTGGGTCCTCATTTTACCAACCTCAGAAGGATGGAAGGCTGAGTCAACCATGAGCCAGTCAGGATCGAACTCCATGCTGTGGAGCATGAAGAGACATGGTGGTGTAGTGATTAGAATGCAGTATTACAAGCAAATTCTGCAATACTGCATTCTAAGCACTGCGCTACATGCCCCTTGTTGTACAACAGATAAGATTACAGATCACAAGTCACTCTAACATCCCGCAAATTGGAACTCATTTTGTTTCTCCATGGGATCCTTGGTGCTCTCTGAGCTTGGTTGTTTTCTTGCAGATATTTCATTGCCAAACTAGATAAAATCATCAGTATTGACTGAGCAACCAAGCTCAGAGAGCACCAAAGACCTCACAGTTCAACCCTGAGCTAGAAATATTCTCTTGTATTGCTACCTGTTTCTCCACTATCCAGCCAATCAGTGGATGTATAGTTGAATTGCTCCCCTCCCTGGTTGCCCTGTTTATTCGTTGATTCTTTCCAACAGCCAAAAGTTGGAAAAATGGAATGAGGTCATTGTGATCTCGAGCACATCTCTTCCTTCTCACCAAGGACATCTGTAGGAAGAGGCCACAACAACAAAATGATAGGTGTACCTTTTGTTCCATGAAAGTAATGCATTCCATAGATGGGATAGGGCTTTGATTGCCTGGTCTTACCTGCCATTTCAAAGTTTATGAACCCCCTATATATGCTCTAGGTCCTAGTGTCCAGTTGAGTGAGAGGAAACAGTCCTTCCATCATCAGCCTTCTTGGGAAAGAGAGAAAGAGTGCTGAGTAAAGGTGACCACTAGGTGGCAGCAGAGGTACTAAAACTCACTCTTTGCTGCCATCTACAGTTGGTAATTTTGCAGCTCTGATCTGTTAATGCTTGCAGCCACATGATCAATTTCTCCATCTCTTGAAGGGTCCAGTCAGCCCCTGCTGATGTTATTCTTTCCTAAGCCTTGGGAAAGTAGAAAAGCCTTGGGTGGTAGAACAGATTGGCTCCTTGAAAAGGAACCACCGGCCCTTTAAATGAAGACAAATGTTGGGATACAGGACTCCATCTGAGACATTTGCCCTGGGACCTGGAGAGCTCTATTTAAGCTCCCTTTGGGTAGCAATCTGGATGTGCTATCAATTTAAAGATGACTGCCAATTGCCATGTGCATTATGCTATTTACTAGGCGAGTAGGCAGTGCCATCTGGTACTTCTAAAAATGCTAAAGCTTGTCACAGATGCCACACTTGGCATACAGTGAGAATCAGCTGAAATTATTTGGAAGGCTAGCAAACTGGTGTGACAGATATGAACACCTATGATGTTATGCGGCTATGAATACCTTTGATAATGTAAATGAGAAAAGTCTTATTTAGTGTAAGTCCGAATGCCGTGTCCATAATCTACAACAGCTGTTCAGTGACAATTAACATGGTTAGTAGTTAAGATTCTGAATTTTGACTCTAGAAGTACAGGTAGTTCCCGACTTACTACAGTTCATTTAGTGGCTGTTCAAAATAGCAAAGGCCTTGAAAAAAGTGACTTATGACCCTTTTTTACACACATGACCATTGCAGCATTCCCATGATCCGATGGTCCCATGATCCTAACCCTAACTTAACAACTGCAGTGATTCACTTAACTGTGGCAAGAAAAGTCATAAAATGGGGCAAAATTCACTTAAATTTTGGGCTCAGTTGTAGTTGTAAGTCAAGGACTATCTGTATGCTTGTCCTTGACTTATGACTATGATTGGGACCAGAATTTCCATTGCTAACCAAGGCAGTTTTTAAGAGAATCACACCCAATTGTACAACCTTTTTGCCACTGCAGTCATTCAATGAATCAGGTGGTTGTTAGGTTTTTCAGTGCTATTATTTGAATGGTTGCTTAAACAACTGGATGTACATCAAGGAATACCTGTGTACATTCATAATCTCAGTGGGCCACTTTTGGGCTATTCTCTCTCAGGCTAATTTACTCAACAGGACTGTTGGGCAAATAAAATTAATGCAAACTTGATTCTCCAAATAAGATGGGTAATAAGTGCAAATAATCATGGCAGGTAAAGGTGGCTTAATGTGATTTCCTTTTTCAAACTCATTTATGCTCAGTGACACAATTTGCTAGCTCCAGGTTTTGGTCCTCCTCTACTTCCATAATAGTTTATAAATCTAGACAGGGAGCATGCCTCAGTAGTAGAGAAAACATGCACATTTCAGTACAGTACCTTTTTATTTGCTTTGACCCTTGTGTTTTGTAAACAAAAGTTGAGTCATTGCCAGACAGCATTTAGGGATGAAAAATACAATTGGAATTCTTGTCCTAGCTATCTCAAAAAATTGTATAATAATTCCAAATGAGTCAGGAAAAAAAAGTTGTAGGCATTGACTCATTGTCTAAAACGGATGAGTCAGAAACTAAATATATCAAGTTATGAAAAAAAGTAATTTTAACAGTATAACAAAAAGGAAAGAATATGAAAGCCTGAAAGCACAGGATTTTTAACCTAATTCAGTCACTGGGCAACATGATCAAAGTCTTTGGAACCTCTTGAGTGGAAAGTCTTCCTGATTATTTAGATCAGGGGTTTCAAACACAAGGCCTGGGGTCCAGGTCCAACCCTCAGGGTGCTTAGAACTGGCCCACAGGACTGGCCTGAAAACAGCAAAGGACTAGCCTGCAGGGCCTCTGCCAGCAAAAACAGAGTTTGGGAGAGCTGTGTGTGGCCCTCCCGAGCTCCTTTTCACTGGCAGAGGGTTGCAGGAGGCCATCACAGCTGAAATGGACCTTGGGAGCCCATTTTTGTTAACAGAGCGCTAAGGCTGCCACAGGCACTCCTGACATGAGTGATGTCATGCCCCCTGGCCACACCCACCCCAGCCGCTCAAGGTCAAACATAACCCTGATGCGCCCGTTAATAAAATCATGTTTGACGCTCCTGATTTAGATTCTGTATCTTAGTTGGTTACTAGAAAACCGTCACCATCCTAAATTATGAAAAATTACTGCCTGAAAAAAAATAATCTGTTTCTGTATGGGGTGGAGGAAAGTGCCAAAGAAATACAAAAATATGAGAGGAATTTTAGCCTGGTATCTTATCACCTTCTGGATCAGTGGTAGGATTCAATTTTCTTTACTACCGGTTCTGTGGGCATGGCTTGGTGGGCATGGCAGGGGAAAGATATTGTAAAATCTCCAGCCAGTGGTGGTATTTGCTAGTTCTCTGAATTACCCAAAATTTCTGCTACCAGTTCTTCAGAACTGGTCAGAACCTACTGAATACCACCTGGATGTTTGAAAATTATATACACAGTCAGACAGACAGACAGGCATGCATGCATCTTCCAAGTTTGTTGGACAGAGTTGCTATCTCGTTATTTCCAACTTGGAACAGTTTTTCTAGGTTTGGGGGTTTTTTTCCCCCTTGGAGAAGACATGGCGGTTCCTTGTGTGTAGACTGGATGGCCAATCTATCAGTCATTAATTCACTTGCCCTAGTTTTACACATACATTTCCATGTACCAAAAAAAAAAAGGAAACCAGCCACCCCCACCTTTCAAAAAAATAAATAGCAAAGTTTTTCAGATAGAAGATGCTCTTAGCCGAGGGTTTCAAACTCACATCATCACAATGGTGTCACATGACATATTGGATATATTGGGACTTTTTTTCCATTTCACTAAATTGGGCATGGACACAGCCAGCACATGACACATCTGGCTGTGGGCTGCAAGTCTGACAGTGTTCTGACCAAGGCTTCCGGGATCATAATTACTCACAGGCTTATTTTAAAAACAAGTCTTGTTTTATTGCAGCACTGGGAATTATTTTCATTCCCAGCTGGTAATTAATTTCAAACAGTCCCTTGAGATAAGCACCCACCTTTCTTTCCAGTAAAGTGCTACCAATAACAGAAGTGTCAAATAAACTAGAACAAAAACCAATTGAAGTACAAAGAGCTTCAAGAATGAATCTGAACTGAACAAATGACTTTGCTTCCTGCAAAGGTTTCATCATCTTTGCCTGTCCTTTATACCTTATGGGAGGGACAATCACCTCCCAGATTTACTCCCAAGTCACCCCTTTTGTTTCAGCTGCTCTTGCCTTCTAGCAGCTCTGTGCACGTGCGCACTGGGAACAGGCTCCCCTTGTTCCTCTGCCTCGCTGCTGCCAGACTCCGGTGGCTCTGGAGACAGCACCCCACTCCCAGATGTTCCTGGCCCCATCCCTGCATCAAATGCAGGACCCTCATCCGTGTCCTCTCCAGACTCCCTGACTGGTCCCCTTTCTTTCCCACTGTCCAATTCTGCTGCCATCTGCACTGGCTGCCGGCAAAATACAACAGACAGCCCTGGTTTTAGCAATAAAGAATTGTAAGCCCCCTCAACCAAAGTTACCTATTGAGTTGGGCAGCTTTAGAAATTGAATAAAATTGTCAATGCCAACTAGTTGACATACATCCAAACAAATCTACCCAGAATAGACCCGTAGAAATAAACCACGTTTACACCTCTTTCACAAAAAAAGAAAACAAAAAAGGAAAGAAGGAAAGAACAACAAACTAAACATCTTCACTGGACCAGATCTCATTCCCCGATTCGCTGCTAAAATAAATAATTTCTGGTTTTTGGTGTCCCCCTAATTCTGCCTCTAGGCCTGTTCTTTCTTCACTGAACAGCAGAGATAAGGAAGAGAGAGAAAAAAGAAGCTAATGACAATTTACTACCTTGAAAGAGCCTGTATGTTATCAGTAGTGAAATTTGCTTGCTGTCCGACTTTCATTTACATATTAATAGCTTCAGAACTTTTGATGAACTAATGAAGTAATAAAGCATGTCTCGATGACTTTAAATAAAGCGCTGTAGAAGAATGGATGAAGCCTTAGAGAACAAGATTCATTCGCCGCACAATGCACTGTTCTTGAGGCTTTACCATCCCCCACTTTTCTGCCTTTTTATTATATATATTGCTTAGTCTGACTGTAGAAATCCTTCTTGCAAAAGTAATAGAAAGCTGTGTTAATGAAGCAGTAAAGAGATGAAAATCTGATTTCGACTTTCAACAGATGTAGCAGCAGAAGAAAAAAATATTGTCTATTTTTTGTAGACAATACAAAAGTATAATATTATATAATAAGACATATCAAGTTTTTTTTTTAAAAAAATAATGATGCCACTGTTCTCTTCAACATTTCTACAGATTTAATGACCTCAAATGTTGCATTATGAAAATTTATTCAGGCTTCTTCATGAATCTGAGACAAACACTGGGCTTTGGCTGCAAATTGCATTTTTAAAAAATAAGCTATTACTATTATGTGCTAGCTTTTGCAGTCATATTTTTAACTATGCCCTCTAAAGGATTTGGCATCATCTCTTGATACTGTTTTTTTTCTTCCTCATAAAAGTCTTAATTTTATTTTTTTATTCATTTGATTGATAAGTCTGCTTAGCAAGTTTGGGCAGCCTACCATTGAATAGAAGCAGGGAAGTTAAACGACCAAAAAACAAAATACAGCAAACAGCTGGAATTGGAGGACCAGGAGTGGACCAGGATGACAAAATAAAAGGATGCAAATTGTTTTTTTGTTTTTGGTTAAATAAAAAATCTACAAGTTGGTCAAAACTTTAGTTTAAAAAAAGTTTGATCAAAAAAAGATGAGATGGTGACAATGATAGTGTGAACAAGCTCTGTCTGAAACGAGATAGATAGATAGATAGATAAATGGATAGATGAATGGATGGATGATAGATGGATGGATGGATGGATGGATGGATGATAGATAGATAGATGATAGAGATGATAGATAGATAGATGATAGAGATGATAGATAGATAGAT
>BLBF01000006.1:9713010-9735773 GCA_015471245.1 Laticauda colubrina | reverse complement strand
AGATAGATAGATAGATAGATAGATAGATAGATAGATAGATAGATATGGATTTATTATAATTATCTTCTGAATTAATAAATCTGGCCCCAATATTTATTTGCTCTATCACAACTCACTAATAATACAGAAAGTATTTCATCACTCAAATCAGAGAGCCAGTTTGGTCTAGTGGCTAAGGCACCAGGCTAGAAAACCAAAAACTGTGAGTTCAAGTCCTGCCTTAGGCATTAAGCCAGCTGAGTGGGCTTTGGGTTAGTTTCTCTCTCTCAGCTCAAGCCCATCTCACAGGGCTGTTGTTGTGGTGGAGGAGGAAGGACCATTGAATATTTTCACCGCCTTGAGATATTTGTAAAAATTATGAAGGTGGGATAAAAAAATAAACCACCTTTCAATAATTAAACCATTTAAACAGATTAAACAAAATAGGGTTTTACTTTGTTGTGAACAGGTTTAAAATTGGAATATGACAGCTTCTAATTCTGAAAATTGTCCTGGCAGGAGCATCTTAAACACATGGAGACTACATTTCTAAGTTAAAGATTTCTCCCCCCCAAAAAAAATATATAATATAAATATGTAAAGAATAACCCTTGAGTAGCAAGGACATACACATGGAAATGTTTATAAGAATAGTTATGAATAATTATCCAGCCAAACACAGAAACGCTGAATTGAATTAAAGTTTATTTTAAGAAATAGCACAGTCCAATAAATCGTCCAGGTCATATACGTTTAACAGTCCAAAGAATATCCAGTTACAAAATCTTCTTATTCTTTGCCTTTGTCATTTACAGTAAACAAAGATATCAAAGTATAAGCACAACAGAGAACCTTAGATAGCAACAGAATATCAGAGAGACAAGATGTCAGAGAGCAAGCCATGATCTCTAGCTCCCTTTTATGGCAATTCACAATACAACCAACCAATCGGAACATAGTACAAATCAATACAGTGATTTTGTCTTAAAGCTACAAACATACATTGTTGGTTTATATGTTGTCAACCCAACTAATTGGTGGACAGATTCCTAACAATATACCTACTCCCAAAATCATTATATGTTCACTTATGAAGTAACTTGATTTTCTTTTACCTTGGTTTTAGAATTCTTGTCAAATGCACTAGGGAAGAGCGTACAATTCAGTAAATGTCCAATTTGTGTTATGCTAATTTTTCCTAATTTTTCCCCAATTTTCCTTTGTTAGAATAATGTGCTAAAGTGGAAGATATGTGTGGTGGGGATTCATCTAAGCCAAATGATGGATTGTTACCTAAGAAAATTTGGCAATGGGTACAGAGGTAAAATAAAAAAACTTAATGGCTCCCTATCAGTAATGTTACAAGGCTTTAAATCTGTTCAGAATACTGGCTGTGGTTCAGAAAAAAACCCAAGATATTTCTTTAAAAAAAAAAAAAGCTGAAAGAAGTTCACTGCTTTTCTCTTCTTCAAGTTAATCTGGTGGTAGGAAGAAAAAAACCCGTATTTTTTTCATTTCTGAGCCCTTCAGTTTGAAGCTGGGTTGGCTGGAATGAAAATACTTTAAATCCATGGAGCATCCGGTCCAAGAAATGAAAGCTGTTTGTGCTTGGAAGCTGGGCTTTTCTCCAAGTCGAAGAAGAGAAAGTGAGGGGAGGAAATCTTCCCAACACTTCATGTGTTATTTCCAGTTCAGCTAAAACAGGCCCACATCAGGATCTTCACAATATCAGAGATGGATCCTAAAAATCGGTGAAATTATATCCTCCCTCCAGTAAAGAGGAAAATGCAGATAGTCCCTGACTCACTGCCATTGTTAAGTTAATAACACGGCTGACAAGTGAATCTGGCTTCCCCACTGACTTTGCTTGTCAGCACTGCAACCATTGTAAGACTGGAGACTAAAACCTATGAAGAAGAGTTGCAGGAATTGGGTATGGCTAGTTTAATGAAAAGAAGGACTAGGGGTGACATGAGAGCAGTCTTCCAATATTTGAGGAACTGCCACAAAGAAGAGGGAGTCAAGCTATATGCTATATATAAATATAGATACAGATACAGATACAGATACAGATACAGATACAGATACAGATACAGATATAGATATAGATATAGTTATAGATAGATACATGATATAGATATGAGCCATCAGTGTGGAGCCAGTGCCAAAAAAGCCAATGCAATCCTAAATTGCATTAACAGAGAGATACATTCGAGATCAAGTGAGGCACTAATACCACTCTATAAAGCTTTAGTAAAACCACACCTAGAGTACTGCATCCAGTTTTGGTCACCACATTATAAAAAAGGTTTTGAGACTCTAGGAAAAAGTACAAAGAAGAGCAACCAGGATAATTAGGGGACTGGACACTAAGGCATATGAAGAATGGTTACAGGAACTGGGCTTGGCTAATCTAGGGAAGAGAAGGACCAGAGGAGACATGATAGCAGTCTTCCAATATTTGAGGTACTGCCATAGAGAGGAGGAGTGGGGTCAAGCTATTTTCCATGGCACCCAAAGGGCCAGAGAAGGAACAATAGATGGAAACTGATCAAGGAGAGATTCAACCTGGAAATAAGGAGAAACTTTCTGATAGTGAGAACAATCAACCAATGGAACAGAAGTTGCCCTTGGAAGTTGTGGGAGCACCATCACTTGAGACTTTCAAGAAGAGGTTGGATTGCCATTTGTCAGAAATGGTGTAGGGTCTCCAGCTTGGGCAGGGGATTGGATTGGACGACCTACAAGGTCTCTTCCAACTCTATAATCCATTTATCTGTTTATTATCCAAAGCACCTGAAGTCAGGACAAGAAGCAATGGATGAAAACTAATCAAGAAGAGAAGCAATCTGGAACTAAGGAGAAATTTCCTGACAGAACAAATTCATTGGAATGACTTGCCTTCAGAAGTAGAGCAGTAGGTGCTGCATGACTTGAGATTTATAAGAAGAGATTTGACAACGCTTGTCTGAAATGGTATAAGGTCCAGTCTAGAGCAGAGGGTTGGACTAGAAGACCTCCAAGATCCCTTCAAACTCTATTATTCTGTTGTTCTGTTATACTTGTGAAAACCAACGTATCTGCTTCAAAGATAAAATTGGGATCCATCTTAGAATCATTCCACAAATGGAATAATGCTTTAGTGGAGGAACTGTTAAGTGGACCTTAGCAGCTCTGAGTCACAGTAATTAAATAACATTTTTGTGGTCAACCTTCAAAGCTGGACAAAGCTGAAAGGTCATGAATGCATATTCAATAGGCTGCTTGATGTATTTGCTGAAAATGGAGTGAACATACATCTTATCAAGAACGGTTTAGGCATGTTACATATCTTAAAGGCAGCTAGAATTGCCTATGCCCAGTGTTGGAAGCATAAAAATGCACCACCAGATGAATTGATTATCCAAAAAATAATGACTTGCGCTGAGATAGATAAATTAACCCTGATGTTACAAGAGAAACAGGATTTGGGAAAAATGGTATGACTGGATTGAGCTAAGATAGATGAAAAAATTAACGATAAGCAATATATAGGTTGAATTCTTACATTTGCATAAATTGTTTGTATTTGTAAATAATGTACAAAAGAGTAGTAAAAAAAAGAATGCCACAAATGTTAATGTCAAGATATGTACACTTTTTGTTTGTTTTTAAAGTTATAAAAGATTAATAAAGTTTATTAAAAAAAGAACAGCTAGGCATCTCACATAATCAACTGTTGCTTCAATTGATGATATGATTCAAAATCTGGTTTTAAAGGTGGGGTGTACATTGATATTGTTAACATTGAAAATGGTTTTTTTTTTTACAAACTAAAGTTTGTGGACAAGCAGCTAGAATATTATTTTCCATGCTGACTGGAGAAGCTGGGCAAGGCATTTCATTTTGCTCATTCAAAACCAAAATAGACATTTTCTTCATAAATAAAGAACAGGAAATTGTTTGGTTTAAAAAAAAAAAAGAATGTTGCCAAAACAAAAATAATTATTTGCTCCATTTCTATAGGACAATAGTTCTTGCTGTTCTTTGGATTTGTCTTTTTTTCTTATCCCGATTGTTAATATTTGATAGCTGTGTACAGTTCTTGGCACAGCCACACAACTTCTGATGATGCCATCAGAACTGCACCATTCCAATCTAGAGGAATTTTCTTTGGCAAAAATTCTGAAGCTTTGCAAGAATCGGTTCCTAGGGACATTGAGACTGACAAAAAGATTTGGGATCTTGAAGAAAAACTGGAACCTATCACTTTAGGATGTGGACATCCCTCTTTGCTCTGAGATACTTCCAGATGTACCATATTGACTAGCTAATTATTCTTAAAGAGAGGTGTACAACTTTGGCAAGTATAGCCTACCCTGGAAAGGATCCAATTAAAATGTCTCAAAGGTGCATTTTCAAAAGGCAACTGGACGATGGGGTTTTTTTTTCCCCTTGAGGAAGAAGACATTTCGCTTTTCATCCAAGAAGCTTCATCAGTTCATCAATTCTGGCAAGATGGTGAGGGGAGAAGATGGAAGGATTAGTTCTGACAGGAGGTTGGGTAGGTGTGTGTATGTGTGTAAGGATTTATTTCCTTGCAGTTCCATTCCCCACCACCACCATCCAGCTATAAGTAGGCTTCTTGGATGAAAAGTGAAATTTCTTATTCCTGTCATGGATCTGTCCTGGAATCTCTCCAGATTTAATTTCTGTCTCTTGAGTCTGAGACAGAAGAGAAAAGCATGGAAGTGAATGTTGGTCAGGATTGGGACTTTAGAGAATGGTAAGACTGATGGAGCAGCCTCAGTTGGGTCAATTGGACAAGGGACTGAGTCTGAGACTGACGGAGATGAGCCACAGCTGCAGCGGGTTGGCCAGGAGGCTCCAGGCAAAGGCCAGAAGCAGCTGGCACCCCTTAGCAATGAGGAGGAAGTGGGGTCCACATCTCCTTCTGATCCTGTTCTGACCCAACCAGGTTCCCAAAGAACAAACACAGACAAAGGCAGCAGCCCCCACCTTTTAAGGTGTAATAACAAATTCTGTTCTGAAGGCTGCTTTCCACTGATTAACTCTGACAAGATAGAGCCTTGCCAAGTTGTTTGTCAAGGCTGCCAAAATCCCAGAGATAAGAACTAATTTACAATATTCTCCAAACACGAACTAAGATGTCCACCAGTTGAACTTAAGAGCTTCTTTGCTGTCTGCAAAGAACGCTTTTCCAAACCTGGCTTTTATCCTCTTCAGGGAGGGGCTATTACCTTGCTGCCTTACTCCCGAGTTGCCTGTGGTATTGTAATTATTCTTTCCTCTGAGCAATTCTTTATGCACATGCACTTGGCACAGGCTCCTCGGGGACCTCCTCATCACTGCTGCCAGTCCCCTCCATCTCTGAAGGCCACAGTCCACTCCCTGATAGGTCCTGGCCCTTCATCAGAGTCCTCGCTCTCCTCAGCCACCTGCACCTGCTGCTGGCTAAATACAACAGATCCAAGGACACATAGAGCAGAGAGGAGACAGGTACAAAGCCTGTCAGCTAGACTACTTGTGAGGAGGCAACCTTGCCTCTCATGAAAGGCTGCATGGGTGTTGCCTACTTAATTCCGCACTGAGGACTTGAGTGTTACTGGAGCAACATGCTCAGTTCTGTGCCTTGTATGCTCATTCCGTGCATCCTGGCCTGTTTGACTCTTGGGTTGCTTTCCTGGACTTTGTGTGTGCCCATTGGACTTAGTTACCCAATGACTCTTACTGTACTAAAGTTGGAATCTGAACCTATGCAACAGAGGTGCTTTCTGAGGACCAGTTTGTGGGGGTTGAATAAACACTTATAGAACTCTCGCTATAGGTACATGTGTGTAGGACAGGGGTGTCAAACTCAAGTCCAGCAGGCCGAATCCACCATGTGGGGTGCTTAGATCTGGCCCACAGGGCTGCTCTGGAAACAGCAAAGGACCTGCCTGTGGTGTCTCTGCCAGTGAAAATGGAGCTTGGGAGGACCACACAGACTCTGTTTTCGGCTGTAATGGGCTTCTACAGCCCTCTACCAGGGAAAATGGAGCTTGGGGGGTACACACATCCCATCTCCCACAAGCTCCATTTTCGCTGGTGGAGGACTGCAGGAAGCTGTCGCAGCCAAAAACAGAACTTGGGAGCCCATTTTTGTGGGTGGAGTGCTTGGGCCATTACAGGAGCCCCCCCAACATGAGTGATGTTAAGCTAGCCGTGCCTACCCTGGCCATGCTCACCCCCTGAGGTCAAACACAACCCTGCCCTCAGTGAAATTGAGTTTGACACCCCTGGTGTAGGGGGAGCAGGGCAGCACACATCCTCAAGGGGATAAATCAGCCCAGTTGCCTTTTGAAAAAGCACTTTGAGACAACTATGACTTGGATGTCTGAGAATTTCCATAGATGGATCCAGTTAAAATTTGAAATGAATTTTAATTGAAAATTTGGCAGGTAAACAAAATCCTCTTTCAAAGAATATTAGAATATTAATTACCTGTTGTAATTAGCCAGCAGCAGGGGCAAATGGATGAGGAGAGTGAGGACTCAGATGAGGGGCCAGGACCATTAGGAAGTGAACTGCTGCCTTCAGAGATTGTGGGGGCTGGCAGCAGCGATGAGGAGGTTCTCGAGGAGCCTGTGCCAAGTGCATGTGCACGCAGGACTGTTCGTAGGAAAGAGCAGTTACAACACCACGGGCAACTCAGGAGTAAGGCTGCAAGATAATGGCCCCCTCTTTCAAGAAGATAAAAGCCAGCTGTGAAACAAATGTATTTTGCAGAAGGCAAAGATGTTTTGAAACTCAGCCTCGTGGACATTACAGTATTTTAAGCTGGTATTTGAAGACTCTGGTGTTGTGAAATATTTCTTATCTGTGACTCTTGGCAGTCTCGTACAGTTTTGGTGAGGTTTGTGCTTATTAGTTTGCAGCAGCCTTTTAACCGGGGATTTGTAAGACTCATAAAAAGGTTTCTGTTCCCTTTGGTTATTGTTTATCTTATTGGAAAAAGGTTTGGGTCAGAACAAAACCAGAGAGTTCAGTGAATCTCAAATCCAAATTATTATCTGTCTTGTGAACCAAACTATCCATCAAACATAAATTAACTTTTTTTTTTTACATTTCAAAATATCCCTGCTAAACATATAGTTTCTTCCACGCCTCCTGATTGTTTCTTTTTGATGGATGGTACCGCTTGGTTATGTAGCTATTGACACTTAAAGAACAACTAGTACAAATATATATAAGTTGATCACAGCCTTGAGATATGCTTGGAATGATTAGGTGGGTTGGGGAGCAAATTGGAAAATGAATTATGCATAGAATATTAGAAACAAATGAAGATTGAGCAAGAAAAAAATTATCCAGCATAAATAACAAAATCATCGTTCCCCTGAGAAGTAAACTGCATTCTCCCTTTATTTCACTGTTTGTTCTCTGACACAGTTTAGTTTGTAGTTCATAGAATAGAGCTGGAAGGGACCTTGGAGGTCTTCTATTTCAGTCCCCTGATTAAGCAGGAGACTCTATACCCTTTCAGGCAAATGATTTTCCAATCTTTTCTTAAAAACCTCCAGTGTTGGATATCCATAACTTCTGGAGGCAAGTTGTTCCACTGGTTAATTGTCCTCACTGATTTTGTTAGGAACTAATTTCTCCTTAATTGTAGGTTGCTTCTCTCCTTGATTAGTTTCCATCCATTGTTTCTTGTCCTGCCTTCAGGTGTTTTGGAGAATAAGTTGAGCCCCTCTTCTTTGTGGCAGCTCCTCAAATACTGGGACCATTACTATCATGGCACCCTCATCCTTCTTTTCTCTAGACTAGCCCAGTGGTGGGATTCAGCTAGTTTGCACCACTTTGGGAGAACTAGTTGTTAACTTTCTGAGCAGTTTGGTGAACTGATTGTTGGAAGAAATCATTATGGCAGAAAACCGGTTGTTAAATTATTTGAATCCCATCACTGGACTAGCCATATCTAATTCCAGCATCCAATTTAAGCAAATACATAAGAGAAAAATGAAGATCATAATTTGACATGAAGAGTTACTTTGATATGTGGAAAGCCAGACTGACTTGCTTTCTGTCTCCAGCAATTGACCTCTGTCTTCTATATTAACCTGAAAAGAAAGAATAACTTTTGAGGCAGACAGCCAGAAACAAAGCAACAGAAAAATGATTGTCATCATCTTCATTATTACCATTGTCAACATTTAAAAATATCTCACTGGAAAAAATGGTGGTATTCTATTTTCATTTTTTAATTTTTATTTTCATTTACCTGCAAAGTTGAAATGTAGAAGAAAAAGAAAAAGAAGACATCATTTGCAAATAAAGCAACCAAACAAAGAACAATAATAATAATTTAATAATAATTTAATAATATTTTGATAAGAATGATAACAATAATAATAATTTGTTTTATGCACATTAATAATAACATGCATAGGACAAAAAACAAATATACCATTAATATTAGCCATCAACATAAAATATTCACCTGGACTGAATGCTGAAAATCTATCTCAAATATCTGATATATTCTCTGCCCCCTACACATAGAACAGGTCTCCAGCTAATTATTCTTTTCCCATTTCTATTTACTTAAATGTTACACAAAAAAATATCAGTTGTGGAAATCTGCTGTCCATCTATTGTTGACTAACCATCTATTCACTTAAAACGTTAACAGGTAGCCCCCAAAATAATACTAATTTTTATGGCCCTCTGTTAACTGCTTGCTATTGTACTTAACACAGAGATTGTTTTCACTTTTTTTTCACCAACTGCTGAGTAGGAATCATTTTCTAATATTACCAGATGGAAAATATCCAGCACGATTGCAACTTTCTCATGTTCATGATGCATGTTCTTTTCTGAAGGGGTCCTATGAATGGTTTCCATCTGGTGTTTTAGGAGAATGGATAATTGGGGATAGGAAGCTTGGCACGAACAATTCAATTCAACACAAATCTGATTGACATAGTCCGAGAGCCATGGTGAAGTACTGCAGGCTACTTCTGCTGACTGCTTGATTGCCAGCAGTTTGGCAGTTCAAGTCCCAACAGCTGACTCAGCTTTCCATCCTTCTGAGGTTGGTAAAATAAGGACCCAGATTGTTGGGGGCGACAGGCTGACTCTTAGGTCTGTAAAAGCACTGTGAAATGGTATATAAGTCTAAGCGCTATTGCTATTTCTATTTGGTATCTTTGAACGTGATGAATTGATGAATTTCTGCATTACCACTGTTGCTATGATATAGGTAGTTCTTGACTTATAGACATAATGGAGCCTGCCCATTACAGTCATAAGCCCTGGTGATCAAAAAATGGTAGTTAATCGAACATATTTTCTTCTGTTGAGCGTTTTTGCCCAAAACCTGGAAGTAAGCACTGTTATTCTTATTATTGTTGTTGTTCAGTTGCTAAGTCATGCTCAACCCTTAGTGACCTCATGAACCATAGCACACCAGGCCCCTCTGTCCTCCACAATCTTCCAAGTTTGCCCAAATTCATGTTCCTTGCACCAATGAAACTATCTAACCATCTTACCTGCTGCTGTCCCCTTCTCCTTTTGTCTTAAGTCTTTCCCATCTTCAGGGTATTTTCCAAGGAATCCTCCCTTCTCATTTAATGGCCAAAGTATTTGAGCTTCTGCTTCAGTATTTGTCCTTCTAAGGCACTGAAGAAGCTTCTTAGATGAGAAACGAAATGTTTCCAAGAACAAAAAAAAGCCAAGAAAGCCCAGTTGCCTTTTGGAAAAGCACCTTTGGGGCAGCCATGACCTGAACAGTTGAGATTCTCTGTGGACAAACTGATCACCTGCCATTCCATTCCATTCTTAAGCGATCCATGTACAAACAAGAAGAACACACATGTTTTACAAGCTGCTTTTGGAAAGTTGAACCCTCTTCTGCAGAGGGCCCTTGTGAAAATTAGGATGGAATGCCTTTGTCTTTAGTCATTTACCGCACAGGGGAGAAAAGGCATGCTTCTTGAGTTCAGTCAAGGAGGCCCTTTGACTGAGTACCGAGAGGCCTGGAAAGCTAATCTTAGTTTGCTTTATCTCAGCACAGTCTCTTCTGCTCTTGAATTTACACTTCCAAGAATCGCTGAAAAGCGGTGTGTTTTTCCAGCTTTAGGTGAGCATCCTTCTGTGTCATTCAGCCATGCTAAAACAGAGCGTTTCCTGAAAGATGACAATGCTGACAAGTCCTGGTTGAATCCAGGACCAGAATGTGGTGAAAATACATTTACATCACCAGAGGTGTGCTTCAAAAATTTTAGCAAGGGGTTCTGTGCCCAGTTGCTGGCTGGGTGTAGCTATGGTGGATGTGGCTAGCCGGCCTCCTGCACCACAGCGGAGGGGGGCATTTTTGCCCTCCACGGGCTTTGGAGGATTTCCCCAAGCCTCCAGGAGGGTGAAAATGGCCTCCCCGGGCTCCAGAGACTTACTGGAAGCAAGAAACTGGCCTGTTTCCGGCCTTCAGGAACTTCAGGGAGGCCTGTTTTCACCCTCCCTGAGCCTCCACTCGGGCCCTGAACTTACCTGCATCCAAAACAGGCCATGTGGGGACTCCTGGGAGGAGTGGGGTGGGGTGGGGAGCCAAGAGTGGGATTTTGGGGTTCTCTGAACTGTATAGAATCTTAGCTAGGGCCTCTCCTTCATAATTTAAAGAAACTAGGTGCATACTTAGTGAACACTGTGGCTGATGTTGAATTTAGTTGTCCAGTTTAGGTTGCACAAAATCTTTTGTCTTTTTAGCATTGCATAGAAACATAAGTATGTACTACACACCCTTCATATGCTAAACATATGAAGGACAGTTGTAGGAAGTGGGTATGTCTAGTTTAATGAAAAGAATGACTAAGGTTGACATGGTAACCAGGGGTGGGATTCTACAGGTTCACACCTATTCGCTAGAACCGGTTATTAACATTCTAAGCAGGTCAGAGAACCGGTTGTTAGAAGAAATTACTGGCCTAATCCTGTAAGGAAGGCAGGAAGGAAACATTCTGGTGTTGCTTATAGAAACTGCCTCTCCGTTGACCCTCGTTACATTCTTGGCAGGACTAGACTTCCTGTCTCAGGAACGTCTCTGGAGTTTTTTCCCCCTCCTTTGCTGGTACTTTGCTTGTGTGGAATGACCATTCAAAGTTACAATGGCACTGAAAAAAGTGACATGACCATTTTTCACACTTACGACTGTTGCAGCATCCCCACAGCCATGAGAGGCCAGGTGAGAAGATGCATGCCTCGATGTGAATGATGTTGAGTTGGCCACACCCAGCCAGTCACATGACCACCAAGCCACATCCACCAACCAAACCATGCCCACAGAACTAGTTGTTAAAAAATTTGAATCCCACCCCTGATGATAGCAGTGTTCCAGTATCTCAGGGGCTGCCACAAAGAAGAGGGAGTCAAGCTATTCTCCAAAGCACCTGAGGGCAGGACAAGAAGCAATGGGTAGAAACTAGTCAAGGAGAGAATCAACCTAGAGCTAAGGAGCAGTTTCCTAACAGTTAGAACAATTAATCAGTGGAATGGCTGGTCTCTAAAAGTTATGGATATTATAACACTGGAGGATTTTAAAAAGAAATAGGACTACCATTTGTCTGAAATGGTATAGAGCAGGGGTATCAAACTCATATCGTCATGGCAGCATCCTGTGATATATCAGGACTTTTTTCCCCTTCGCTAAACTGGGTATAGGTGTGGCCAACACACGAGGCATACAGCCCCAGGGTTGCCATCTGGCTGTTTTTCTGGCCAAATTCGAGAAAACTGGCCATATAGAAATCTGTTTGGCCGTGAAAAAAATCATGTCTCCGGCCAAATATATTTGACTGGAAATTTGGCCGTATGAAAGTTGCTTGGTCAGGAAATCAAAATGTTGGCCAAATACCTATTTTCAATACAATATATTCACATGAAAATGACTGTCAGATCATCTGAAAACCTCTGAAAAATGACGCGATACACAGGCCGAAGCCTTCTGACTGTGAACAGCGCTGCGTAATATAAGCGGATGTTAACCCGGATGTAAACATCTCAGTATTGGATTGTTTTCTCGCCAGCTGGCGCGCAGCATCAAGGAAAATCCCGGATGTGTGACCGAAAGAATACACCTGTGGTACATGTAAGCTAGCTAAACGCATTGTGCATGTACTCTGCATGCATGGTAAGGCAGCTATGTGTAATGTGTATGTGCACAGCGCATGTATATTAGCAAGCGGAAGCCTTACGTTAGCGTTAGCCTAGTCTCTAGCCATATTTTACTCCTAACAAGTGAACAACTCTACATCTATGGAAGATGGCAGCGATGGGAAAATGGAAAGGGAAATATGACAGTGGTAGAAAATATAATAAATCGTGGGAACAAAAGTTCTTGTGGCTCACAAAATCTAGCAATGGAAGTGAACACGGATTGTGCAAACTTTGCAAGACACAAATCGCACCAAAGATTTCTCGCCTTTCGGACCACGAAAAAACAAAGGGGCATACAGAAAGGGTAAGTGCTAGTTCTCATTGTGCAGCATTACCCTTTTTTCAGAAACCGAAAATAGACAAGGATATTGAGATAACCAAACGCATAGAAATTGAGCTTGCTGTGATTATAGTGTGTCACTGCGCAACGTCCACTGTTGATCACCTGGCAGACTTTATGACGAAAAATGGGAAAGGTAGCAAACTCGCAAACCTTCAAGTTCATCGCACTAAGTGCAGTAAATTTATCTCTAAAGTAATTTCCGCTGCTTTGAAGGAGACTCAACAGCTAATTTTGTGTTGTTTTATTTGTTTAGTGATTATATTTTTTCAATCAGGGGGGAATCCCCCTAAAACCCTCATGCCCTAGCTCCCCCCTCCTCAGGATCGCTGCATTTGGCCCTGAGCTTTCCAAACTGTAGTAGTGGTTATTTGAAGTGAGCTGCCTAGCCTGGATGTGAGTAAAGAAACGCAGAAATTCCCATGACATCACATCACGTTGTCGAATAAAGACTATTTTTTATGATTTGATTATTTAAAAACAGTTAAAAAAACAAAAAAACAAAATATCCTCATGTTATATTGCATTAAAAAAATTGGCCGTGAGAGAAAATAATTTGGCCAAATTTGGCCATATTTTGACTTGAGTTTGGCCACAGAGCCAAGCTGTGATCTGGCAACCCTGTCCAGCCCATGGGCTGTGAGTTTGACAGCCCTGGTAGAGTCTCCTGCTTCAGCAGAAGGTTGGACTAGAAGACCTCCAAGATCCCCTCCAACTCTTTTATTCTGTTACTAGCTTGCTACCCGTGCTTTGCTACAAAACTATGTGGTCGGACTTAAGAAAAGAAAAGGGAAGAAAATAAGGAACAAAAATTCTGCCTCTGCCTACCAGCATCCATTGATATTCATCTGGCTAGTGTCCTGTCAGTGTGTGAGAGAGTTGAGGGCTGTTTGGAAACTGAAAGAGTATTTGCTGTGTGAGCAAGAAGGAGACAGCAAGGAGCCTGGGAGTGGCTTAGCTCAACTGTTCTGTATGAATGCTGCTTGGTGCTATGAAACTGAAACTGAAACTCCTCTCCTCTGCTTGTGTTTTGCATTTGGGACAGATTTCTTTTCAGGTGGGGAGGGGGAGTAGAACTCCTTAGCATCAGAGCATGTTAATAATAATAATAATATAGGAAATACTAATGCTCTGATAGTCATTTCGAAAAATCCTTTCTTAGTGAGCACCTAGAAGCCAAGAGGAGGAACATACGTGCCAAATTTTAAGTTTGTAAGCTTTACGGTTCTGGAGATTTTGTGATGATGAGTGAGTGGTATTTTGCATATATATATATATATATATATTTCTGTTAATCAGTTAAATTGTCTCTGAATGCAAAACCAAGTCAAAGTTTTACAGTTGTTGGTTTCATTCCCATTTTACAAGGATGAGAGAAAGAAAAAAGATGAATCCATGACTAGACAAGTAGCTTTGAGGACAGAAATGTTTGGTGGTCACCGATGTGAATCTGGTTTCTTAATGGGCACAATTAGATTAATTCAGAAGGAGATTTCACACATTTCCTAAGTCATAATGTGTTTTAGTTTTGCCTTAGTACCATACATTGTGCAAACCGAGATGATGTTTGCAAAGCCAAAATTTGTGATGCAAAAAAAAAAAAAATATCTAGGGTCAGACTTGATTGGTAATTGAATGGAGGTTATCGGAAGATTGCAGCACTGTAAGACTTTGAAAAAGAAGCTCTCAATAGACTAGAGTATATTAGGAGATCACGAGTTCTAGTCCTGCCTTAGGCATGATAGCTGGCTGGATGACTTTCTGCCAGTCACTCTGTCTCAGACCAACTCACAAGGTTGTTGTTGTGGGGAAAATAGGAGGAGGCAGGTACTGCCTTGAGTTATTTATAAAAAATAATAAAGGAAGGATATACATAAATATCATAAAATAAAAAGATCTCTTGTGGAGCATTGTTTAAAATGCAGCATTGCAGGCAAACTGTGCCCACAGCCTGGAGTCTGATCCTGACATGGCTCAGGATTGACTCAGCCTTCTATCTTTCCAAGGTCGATAAAATGAGGACCCAGATTGTTGGGGGAAATATGCAAATAATGCTTACATTGTAGGCTGCCCGCAGAATGCTCTAGAGTGCTATGGGGTGGTATATAAGACTAAATACAGTTGCTATTGATATAAAGAAAGCTGGAGAAGCAATTGGAAAAGGCCTGGTTGGAAAATTGTTTTGATTTCTTACACCAGGGTTGTTAAATTAAAGGCCTGTGGGTTGCATCTGGCCCATGGGGTGTTTAGATCTGGTCCCTGGGGGGCCCTGGAAACAGCAAAACCCACAGTGCCTCTGCTAGAAAAAAATGAGTTTTTTGGGGAGGGGGCATCTGTGCTCCCCCAGGCTCCATTTTTTGCTGCAATGGCCTCCTGTAGCCCTCTGCTAGTGAAAATGGCGCTCGGGGCGGGGTGTGTATGCCCATTTTCACTGGTGGAATGCTGCAGAGGCTGTCCCAGATAAAAACGGAGCCTGGGAGGTACCTCTAATGACCCAGGGAGGGATACAGAATAAACACATCATAAAAAACTGGTAAAGCCCCTTTTATTCCTTCACTTTGCTTCCAAGCTCCAAGTATCCTTGACTGGAGACAAAAAAAGTCCCACACAAGCAGTTACAAGAAGGAGGAAATGCTGTTTAAACTAAAAATGCCCATAAGTTATTAACAGTAAAAAACAACACAAACCAGGCAAGATAAGGCCTTGAAGATGTCCACAGATATCAGAATACACACTGGGAAGGATGCCAAACTTAGAGAGGAACAATAAACTAGAGATATTTCCATGCTTTGTTTCCGCACTCGCCCTTATGCATGTTCGTCCTCTTATCCAGTTGTCACAGCTGCAGCCCATGAAGAGGATCAAGGCCCTCTCCTCCCCAGTAGACCATGTCTCTCCCTTATCCTCTCCTCCCTGTGTGCCCTAGGATGGATAGGGGATGGGCCTGGATCCTCCTCTGATTGCTCAGCCAACCTCTGCCCTTCCCCAGACTCCTCCACAGGCTCCAGAGCCACACTTCCACTCCCTGTCGGCTGTTCCTCCTCTCCTTCAAGGCCCTGTCACACTGGCCGATGGATGCAAAACATTTGTAAAAAGGACACAGCGGATGAGAAAAATGTTCCATCCATTGTTATCCGCTCTCAAAGTGCCCCGAATTTGCATAACCAGAGCGGACAACATGGAAAGGAACGGACGGGGTGAGGATGCAGGGTGGATGGAAAGGGGATGCTCCACGGAAGCCTAGTGGATGGAAGTGGATGGCACATCCGCAAGGCTTCCAGTGGAGCACAGCAAAGCGGACGTGGAACGGAAAGAGCGGATGCTGAGCGGATGAAGCAGATGCACAGCGGATGCCGAGCGGAAGCCTAGGGGATGCCTAGCGGATGCCTAGCGTTCACTGCGCATGCGGGGAGGATGCATTGCATCAGCCCTGCGGATATAAAGAGAAGCAGCTCGCAAGCAGGTCACCATTCAGAGGAAAGACCTGCTTCCAGACACAGCTTGCCAGCCAGCCAACCAGAAACCCAATAACCATGGGGAAGAAAAGGAAGCCTCTGCCATCTGCTGCCAGCCCTGGCAAGAGAGACAGGGCCACCCTCCTACCCCCTGGCCCTGACTCTGCTTCTGCTGGGGCTTCTGCTGCCCGGGCTCACTCTTCTGGTGCTGGGGCTTCTGCTGATGCTGCTTCTGGAGGTGGTGCTTCTGCTGATGCTGCTTCTGGTGGTGGTGCTTCTGCTGGTGCTTATTCTGCTGGCACTGCTCCTGGTGCTGGTGCTTCTGCTGGTGCTTACTCTGCTGGTGCTGCTCCTGGTGCTGGGGCTTCTACTGGTACTTACTCTGCTGGCACTGCTCCTGGTCCTGCTGGTGCTCCTGGTCCTGCTGGTGCTTCTGGTCCTGCTGGTGCTCCTGGTGCTGCTGGTGCTGCTGGTGCTGCTGGTGCTGCTGGTGCTGCTGGTGCTGCTGGTCCTGCTTTTCCTGCTACTGTTGTTGTTGCTGCTGCTGCTGCTGCTGCTGGTGTGGTTACACACTACGCTACAACCTCAAAGCCCTTCTGATGAGGGCCCATATGGCCCTGCCAAAGGGAGGAAGAGGCAGACACGTGAACGGGAGAGGAGGCAGTACACCATAGAAGAGGAACATGAGGAGGAGGTGCTGTAGTGGCTGAGGGAGAACGAGTATCTATGGTGGAAGGGACACAGGCTCTATCGAGACACCAAAAGGAAGCAGGCTGCTTGGAGAGAGAAGGTGGAGAGCCTGGGCTACACTTCGGAGGTGCTCCTCAGCTGGTGGAAGCACATGCACACCTGGTACAGGAAGCTGCACCTCAAGAAATCTGGCCAGGCCGCGGTCAAGCTGAGGGACAGAGAGACCTACGTGATGGCCAAGTGCAGCTTCTTGGAGGGTGAGATCCGCCGCCGAGGAGCAGCCCCTCTCACAACCCTCTCTCTCAGGCAGCCTGCTGAGAGCCAGTCCTCTTCTGGCAAAGAGTCAGCTCCTGTGTCCAGGCAGGTGTCTGCGGAGCGTGCCATGATGGAGACCCCCCCGATAGCTGTACTACCCCTGGCGGAGCGTGTGGAGGACCCCCTGACACAGTGGGAGAAAGGAGACGGCACTTCCACCACAGCCCATACCGCATCCACCCCCAGCTCCACCTCCACAGAAAGGCAGAGAGGCAGACCGGAGGGGCAGAGCCACACTGTCCTGCTGGAGATAAGAGACACCATCAGGAGCAGCGTAGATCTCCTCTCTCAGCTGGTACACACCGACACCCCATCCTCCAACCACAAGCCCTTCCTCGCCTATGTCAACCAGACCCTCATGAACATGTCGGAAACACAGTACCAGGTAGTGAAGGACAGGATCACCGATCTTATTCACAACCCTCCAGACCAAGCTGAACCTGCTCCCACCCAGTCCAGGCCTGCTCCTACACCCCAGGTGATGTCACTGCCCTTCCAAGGCTTTCCACAGGCCCTCCCCTACCAAGGCTACGGCTACCAGGAGGTCCAGCAGCACAGGCAGCACCTTCCCAGTCCAGGCACAGGTACATCGGACACCACCGGTGCCACTGATGCCACCGATGCCACCCACGCCACTGATGCCAGCCACGTCACAGATGCCACCCATGCCAGCGATGCTACCGACACCAGTCCTCACCCAGCTGCAGACCAGACAGCCCCACTACACTGCTTCTTCCTCCACCCCACAGCCAAGCCCGGCCTCAGTACATCTGTCATCGGAATTGGGGCTGACACCTCATGTCATGGAAGAAGGGGCTCTCAACATCATGGGGCTGAGCCAGCTGTCTGAGAGCTTCCTCAACACACCGTCCCCTGTTGTCCTCTCGGGGCCAGGCACCCCAGTGGCGCCTCAGACCAGGACTCCAGCAGCAGCCACCTCCACAGCACTTGGACCCTTCACCCCTGAGACTGGGCATGCCTCAGAGTGACCAAGAAGAGTGCCAGAGACTGGGTGGCTACCTGTTGACTTTATTTTTGCTTTGGACACTTGACTTGGGTCATTTTTCTTTTACAGCTTGTTATTAATAAAGATTATCTTTGCTTCACACACTTGCTTCATTTATTTTTGTCAATAAAGTCTTGGTGGAAACTTTTAGAAATTGTTTAAGCCTTTGCATGCTTGTGGGATGGGTAAGGATAGCAGTGAGATGGGCAGGGATACCTGTGGAATGGGTAATAGCTGTGGGATGGGCAGGGATACCTGTGGGATGGGCAGGGATACCTTTGGAATGGGTAATAGCTGTGGGATAGATAAACCTCCAGTGCAAGCATAGTGGGACTGTATGGTCCACCCTCCCAGGTGCCACACCTATGGCCCTTTATTATCAATAATAATGTAAACAATCATCCACACATGTCAAAATAAACACAACTCTTTATTAAATGCCCTGTTCATTGTAGGCCCACCCAACATACATGGCCCAATCTCATCATTGTGATGAGACAGGCTGAAGGAAGCATCCATTAATCATCTATCATCCTGTCTTGCCACTCCACTGCTCCAGCTGGGGAGTTACACCAGTGTCTCAGGAGGTTGCGCTGCTTCTTCCCTTCACGTGAAGCTCTGTTAGGGGCCTTGCACATCCTTAGTGTCTATCAGGTTTCGCCCTTGCCTCCATTCCCCAGGCTCCATGTCCCCATTGCCTTGTTGGAGGTTCACGAGCCTGTTCTGCAACACTGGGTAGCGGGTGCGCATGAGATTGTGCAGGATGCAGCAAGCTTCCACAATGTTCCTCATGGTCTCTGGGTGATGCTGCATGGTGGTGAGAAGTATCTGAAACCTGTTGGCCAGGATGCCAAAGGCGTTCTCCACCACCCGCCTTGCCCTGGACAGCCCGTAGTTGCAGATCCTCTCTTCACGGGTGAGGAGTCTGGAAGGGTAGGGCTTCATGAGGTAGGTTCTGAGGGAGAAGGTGTCATCCCCCACGATGAAGTAGGGCACATCTTGTGTGTCATTGGGCAGGGGGTCTGGATCTGGGAAGCCCATGATGAGGTTGCATTCCAGCCCCTTCTTGAGGTCACTGGCGTTGTATAGCTGCGCATCTGAAGCTGACCCGTTGCCTGAAGCATCAATGTACATGAACTTGTAGTCAGCATTGACCATGGCGAAGAGGACGATGCTGAAGAAGCCCTTGTAGTTGAAATAAGTGGACCCCAACTTGGCTGGAGATTTACAGGCCACATGCTTGCCATCTATGGCTCCAACAGTGTGGGGGAAGTTCCACCTCTGATACCACTGCTCTGCAACTTTCTTCCAGCCTTCTTCAGTGGAGGGGCACTGGAGGAGCTCCTCCTTGTATTCTTCGATGATGGCCTGCACCACTTCTCTGACCACAATGCTGATGGTGTAGTGTGGCACCCTCCAGCCATACTGCATGCTCCTGTAAGTGGTCCCTGAGGCCAGGTGGCACAGAGTCAGTGCCACCTTGAGCCCAGGGTCCAGGCTGGGCCGGAAGTTGGTGTTTGTCTTGGTCAACCTGGGTGTCAGCTGCTGCACAACTTCATCAAACATGGCTGGAGGCATCCTCATGAAGTTCTGGAATGCACGAGGGTCTTTGTTCCTCAGCTCCACCATCAGCTTGTTGTACAGTCCCTATTCTGCTCTTCTCCCGATCCATCTTCGGACCCAGACACTTCTTGTCTGCCTCCTTTTCTTCCCATAGAACAGTTGAAAGAGCCTGTAGATGGCTTCGCACTGTTGCAGAACGATGGTGGCTACCAAAAGGAGTGTGTTACGATCCTTGGTGGACATCAATGGATGCTGTGGAAGAGCAAGAGCCAGATGAAGGTTGCAGAGGTCTGCACCACAGAGCTGCTGGACTGAAAGTGAGATCCAGGTGAGTTCCTCCCCCTTTTTATTGGCAATATAGGTTTTCCACTATGTGTCCTTTTGCATCCTCTAGGCATCCTGTAGACATCCTAAATATCCAAGATAGGTCCCCTCTGTGAACGTTTTTTCCGTTTTAAATGCTTTCTTCGCGAGCTGCATCCGCTTTCATCCTTTCTCCGTCCGCTGCGCCTCCATTCCGCGTCCGTTTCGTTTCCTCCCTGTGTCCGTTTTCCACTGGAGCAGAATTGAGTTGCACGGATGCACAGCGGATGCCTAGCGGATACAGCGGACGCGTAACGGATGACAACGGATGTAGAACGGATGTTTCCCGTATGCATTGCAGATGCAGAACGGACGCGTTGGATACATTTTCTGCTCAAAAAGTTTTGGGCAGCTCAAACTTTTTGAGCGGATGGAACCTCAGTCGACGGATGCTGGACGGATAGAGGATGAAAAATGTATGCAATGAGTACAGAACGGATGAATCGCGTTAACCAATGGATGGCAAGTGTTTCTCTCCGTTTTACATCCTCTTTCTATCCATTGGTGCAGTGTGACATGGGCTTCAGAGTCAGTCTCCTCCAGGGGCATGACAGCTCCTGGGCTACCACAGGTGCCCCAGACACGAGTGTCATTGATCTGGCCACGCTCATCTGGCCACACCCACCTGGCCTCCCAAGGTTAAACCCTACCCTGATGCAGCCCTCAATGAAATCGAGTTTGACCCCCCTGTCTTAGATGAGAACCTGTTTTGAAAGGTACCAAACTTCAGCCTCTGTTGACATGCAGACAAGGGGAGAGACGATATCATGAAAATGGTGGTCGGCTTAATGTATGTAAAGCAAGGCAGACAAACTGATCCATGTCCCAAACATTGGAACATTTTTGTTTCCTTCCTGCTGTTGAGCTATCCTACGAATTTATCCCTTAATCTGTTCTGAATAACTGTATACATTTTCATGCACTTATGGGCAGAATCGTTTCTAGCAGAGCCATCTGTAAACTTTTGCTCCAATGTATTCCTTGCAGGCTTTTTGGTTACAGGAAATCAAGGAAGAAGAATAAATCTTTCCCCTTATGGTAATATTAGTGCTTGTGTCCCTGGCTGTAGTACCAAATAGATTGGGTTTGATTTAATGGGGGGGGGGGCATAATAGAAGAAATATTCATCTGCCATGCCTCCAAAGGTCAGTGGTGCTCTGAGGATAGAATAACAGAAGATATGGAAGGGACCTTGGAGGTCTTCTAGTCCAACCCCCTGCTCAGGCAAGAAACCTTACACCATTTCAGTCAAAGGGTTGTCCAATCTTTTCTTAAAAACCTCCTATGTTGCAGCAGTACCCCCTACTTCTGGAGGAAAGCCATTCCGCTAATAAATTATTCCAACAGGAAATTTCTGCTTATTTCTAGGTTGCTTCTCACCTTTATTAGTTTTTATCCATTGCTTCTTGTCCTGCCCTCAGGTGCTTTGGAAGGGACCTTGGAGATCTTCTAGTCCAGCTCAAACAGAGATCCTATACATTTCCCCCCTCTTCTTTGTGGCAGATCCTCAAACATTGGAACATTGCTATCATGTCACTCTAGTACTTCTCTTCATTAAACTTGATGTAACACAATTCCAGCAACCGTTCCTTCATATGTTTTATCCTCCAGTCCCCTAATCAACTTTGTTGCTCTTCTCTGCACTCTTTCTAGAGTCTCAGAATATTTTTTATATTGTGGTGTGCACACGTCCAGACTTGGATTATAGTCATTGACATACTCAGAACTCTGATAAAAAAAAAAACAACCCAGAAAATAACTCGAGATACATTAAACTCACTTTCAACTGAACACTGAGGCACAATAGGCTCTTTGGAATAGACAGAGATTCAGTGAATTTAAAGTAACAGCAAAATGTTATTGCTTACAATGTACATTTGCTCTTTCCCATAGGAACAACAACAAACCCTCATCCACACTTACCTATGTTCTCAGCTAGGCTGGCAGGCACTAGTCAGAAGTTGTCAAGCCTGGATCCAAAGGCAATTCAAAGAGTGGGTGAACTTCCAGGCCCCTTTTATCCCCAAAAATCCTTACTTTGTTGATTTACAAGATGGGCAGCCAGTCTTGCCTTGTGGATTTATAAGACTGGTAGCTGTTGATGGGATTTAGGGGGGAAGGTTTCCCATGTGCTCAGGCCCAATGTCTTTTGTGTGTTTCAGCTAACATCTTTTCTTTGTTTCCTTAATGACTTAGTTCCTTCTTAACTATCTTCAGTAGACAAAGTTCCTGGCTTTCATCCGCCCTTGGTTAGGTACCTACTTCATCTTTACCTATAACAGCTTGCAGCCTAGTCATGCAGTACCAGCGATAATTCATTGGGACGTATGCTTAATACCTCAGTTATATGCAACTGTGGATTTATAGATGGCGTTTACGTTCAAGGATTTTGCCTTTAAGAAGAAATGTGTCAGAGAATGCAGAAGGATGAAAATAACCCAAAGCATGTATAATCCCTTGCAGACATCAAGTGTCAGCTATGCAGGATAAGTTAAATCATGCAACGTGCTTGGTGTCGCCTTCACTTTTATTTAGAGCTATTCAGGGAGCACCTGGCTATTACAAAGTCCTCAGAACTAGATCAGTTACAACCTTGCCAGAACTAAATTATTAAGCAAGTATTGTAGAACCATTGAGAACAAAATGCATTGACAGTCAAGAGCCAGCATGGATTTGTTAACAGTAAGTAGTGCATCCAATTTGATCTGTTGTTGACCCATTTATTTGCCCCTGGGAACGGGATAGATATCGGTCCCTTGGCATCATGCAAAGTATTAACTGAAGTTGCCTGGGAAATCTAATTACAGTAGAATAGGATAGGATAGGATAGGATAGGATAGGATAGGATAGGATAGGATAG